>JAINVK010000790.1:0-66438 GCA_030068075.1 Paguma larvata | reverse complement strand
GGCTTTGGTCTGCCCCTCCTGCTTCTTCAGGCACTTGAGGGAGGCAGCAGTGTTTGAGCTGTAGCTATTGGCTTCTGCTGGCTCTTGCTCAGGAGTCTGCCCCAAGGACTTAGTTTCCTAATTCCTGGAAAGGGCTCTTCCAGACCTACCCCACCCCCCTTTACCTCCTGCCCATGTGCGAACTTTCTGCTTCTCAGAATGAAGGCAAGGGAATCATCCAGGTCAGTGAGGCGAGCCGGCTCCCCTTTGCCTTACATAGCACAGCAGCGCCAGCACCAAGCAAGAACCAAGGGACACAAGGCCTTCATTCCTTTGGTGGAGCAGAGCCTGATATCTCTCACTGAGCGCTGGAGCAGATTCGGAGTCTGAGGCCTACCAAGGAGTGTCAGCTTAGTGAGTGACGGCTGCATGGTTCCTAAGCATGAATGAATGCAGAGTGAGAAACACAGTAAGGGAGAGGGAATGTCTATAGCCATGAGCAAAGTGTTCTCACTATTTCGACAATGGGAATGAGGCTAATATGGCATAGAGATGGGTGTCTTCCCGTCCCCTAGGCCCAACAAGGAGGCCAGCTCCCCTCTAATATGTCTGGCCCAGCCTCCAAGCAGATCGGTCTCCAGGAGACGGCCGCCAAGGCCCTAGGCCTCTGGATGTCCATGTGGTCCTGCAACCAAAGGCCAGGGCTCCTTTGGCTCAACCGTTCCGACAGTCCCAAGGACTGATCCACATTGGACATCTCCAAGCTGGAGATAGAACTCTGAAAGACTGAATTCGCATGGACCCTGAGATGGGCCTCGATGGCTAAGAAACAATGTCATTCAACTTGATGCACCTAGGCCTGATTTGACAAGTTCCATGCTGAATGGAACTTCGTGAATGCTACACCGACTCTGGGCGCCAAATCCGTTCAGTGTCTCGTATTCTCTGCACCAACCGTATCTTCCCCCTGACACCCTGCAGTCATGTGCAGTGTGGTTCGTTCTTGTCATTCTGGCCCCAGCAAATGTCACGTCAGGCAGGCCTCTCATGCCCTCCGATGACTCCCCAGCCTGTCCTCACAGCACACTCGTTCTTTTCATGATGACAGCGCTTGCCCTAGTTTTCACATGTCTTGTCCTTCATCCCTGTGTTCCTCTCCCCTCCAGACTGTGAAGACTTGGCAGGCAGGGACCACTTTGTCATTGTAAGCCTTGCACATGGGCCCACCGGATGGCCAAGCATGAGGTGAGTGCTTGGAGCAGTTCCTGAAGGAATAAATGGAAGCACCTTTGGCCACTCCATCTCGAGTTTGACCAGCTTACTCTGTGGAGAGAACTGGGAGTATGGGAGATTCCTGTGGAATGTGAGGCAGGGGAAATGCAGAATGACTCTGCATGACCTTTCCCTGGTCCAGTTCCCCCAGCCAAACTCGGTGGGCACCGCTGACACAGGAGGCTGCCTGTTGCCTGGTGTCCAGCCCTGGAGCCACAGGCATGAAATCTGCACACAAAATCAGCACCTTCATGTGGCTGCCACGAAGGCAGTGGCCCTTTCAGGTCCCAGGGTAAAGCTCAGGACCTAGAGGCTCCAGGGCTGTGCAAGGGATCTCAGGCTTCTGCCATTCCCCTTTCTCTGTCCATCCGCAGTGTATATGCTTTCCTCCTGAGGCATCCTCACGTCGGCCAGGACGATGACCCCCCTGTTTCCAAATGAAGACCCTGGGGGTCCAACAAAGACTGGGATTCTGTTGGACTCTAGATTCAGTGTACAGTGCTCTGACATGTGCTTCCCTATCCCAAGTCTTCACCAACCCAAGTCTCCAAGCGTCTCTAGGCTCTCCAAGGCTTCCAGCAAGCGAAAGCCTTTCTCTAGGGAATCGGAACACAGTGACTCATTGATGGAGAGCCAAGTCCAATGGACCCATGATGCTTCTATGGAACTCTGGAGAAACCCAACACTCTACAGAAGAATGCTGAAGACTTTTCTTCTGTAGCTATTGTCTAACCAATGGGACTTGACTCATTGTAATTCCAGGTGCCCTAGTCCTTTCTTCTGGAGTCTGGGCCAAGGGTGGCCCGGGGCCCAGCAGGAAGCTACCAATTTCACGAATTCCTTGCCCACGTTTGGGCCTTTGAGCATGCAGCTCAGAAAACGGATGCTGCTGCCCCATGGCAGAGCTCTCTTGACCCTGTTCCTTCTTCTGTCTTCTCACTTCCCCAGTGTCTGCTTTTTCTTGAACACACACACCCTCAGTATGTGTGTGCCAGTGCACATGTGGCGGCTGGATAGTGAAAGGAACCCATGTGGAGAGCAAGTGGGCATGATTTCTCCCAGAATATCAGACTCTCTCATTTCTAAAAACATGATGGGAGGGATTGGAGCCATGTTCTAAAAAGGGCCCGAGCCCAGCCTTATCCTCTGGACTCTTCCTACCTCCTGTGATCTGGGTCAGTCCTAGTCTCTCGATCAGATCAGTCACCCCACTGTACAGGGAGAGTTTGGATACAGAACTCCCTACACAGTGGTCCAGAGGATGTGATGTCAGGCTCCATGAATCCTGGCTAGGGTGTCAGTGGGGAGTGGTGAGCCACACCTGTAGATGAAGCATACCGGTGGTACACTAACCCCACAGTGCATGAGTGTGCTCCCTACCTTACGAGGCGTGCATGATAATGCAGCAAAGGCTCTGCTCCAGAAGTAGGTCTGGAGCAACCACCCCATCCCACTACCACCTCCTGGTCCCAGGAGAGAAGGCATAGAGAGCAACCGGGCAGAAGCACTGTATCTCAGAATCAGAGAGTCTACTTCCACACCTGCCTCTGCTGCGAGGCACACAGAGATGTGTCCCTCAGAAGGAATGAGAGAATGCACAGAGTGACGTGACTAGCACCGTCTTCCCTAGCTCACAAACTGACTGAGGAAGGAGAAACACCTGTTGTCTTTGGCAAACAGTGCCGTCTAGTAGTTCCACCTGAAAGCCCTGTCAGCAAGGAGCCTTCCGAGATTCTTTCTTCAGAATCAGAGGGAAAGATTGGGCTCTAGGCGTGTGTCCTGTCCTTGCCGTCAGTAGCTGGGGTAGCTGTGATACAGCTAGCGGTAGGAGGGATGTGTCCCGGATGACGCAAGTGTTTGGGAGCAAGTCTTGGTGTAGGATTGCATCCAAAGGTACTTTGTGTGCTGACCAGACCCTGGACCATCCCGCCCGCATGAAAACCTGCTGTTCTTCAAAATCAAGGCATCTCCATTAGTGAGGAGAGGAGGGCCACTGGATATCCATGCTCACGCGTACCCTAGCCAGCTAAGCAACACCTTGTGCTCAGATTTCATGAGGGATGACAGATCCGTATTCCGACAATTTCCTCAGGAACTGGCTGGGAAACTGGCATCATTCATATGGCCATGGCCCCTGGACCATGAATGGAGACCTAGCCAGGAAAGCAGCCTTGCGATGTGCATGAGTGGAAGCAGTGCCAAAATTCGGCATCTCCCAAGGGCTTGGCGTCCCTCCACAGAAAAGTTATCTTTCTTCCTCTACTCTCGATCCAGACAGGAGGCCAGCTCCATTCCCACACCTCTGGCTTAGCCTACACACAAGCATTCTCCAGCAGGCACCTACAGATGCTCTAGGCCTGGTGATGGCCACAAATTCTGAAATCCAACTACAGGGTGCCTGTGGCCAAGCCTATTGCACACTCACCAGGATTTCCCCAGACTCCCAGCTTCACAGGACAGGACATGCCTCTGACACAAGGGCTCTAAAACAATTCCAGAGAAACTCTTGTATCCAAAGAAGAGAAAGGATTTACTATAGCTATAGTAACCTCTTCAGCAACAAGAGCTCAGGGACATGGGAATCAATTGTCCTCTGGGACGTCAGACACTCAGAGCCCTCCATTGGGTCAGGAACTGACTGGAAACTTGTTTCCAATTCTCGTAACTCGGTTGCGTGTGGGAGAGTCACATGGTCTCAGTGTGTGATGTGAGAGCAAACGAGCAACTCGGCAACGGGAGCGGAATGACTACAAGGGGAGTCTAAGCTATCCATTCAAAGGGGCGTGGGGAAAATCGAGGAGGCAGACCTCTACCTTCCCTTCCTTTTGTCCCACACAGGACGCAGGCTCCACCACTAACCTCTGGCTTAGCCTTACCCACAAGCAGTCTCCCTGGGTCCCTTCATGTACCTTAGGTTTGGCGAAGCCCACATCATTCTGAACCCAAACTGAGAAGGGCTCAATGCAATATCTCTGTTACCGTCCCAAGGACACCACAAAACCCCCAAACTGAAAAAAGAGCATATGACTCTAAGACTCTGTCTTGGAATAGTCTTCGTGCAAAGCCTCTCTCGTGAAAAGGACAAAGGGGTGGCAGTGGAGACACACAGTGCCAGAGCTGTTCATTACGCATGTGACTGGAAGAATGTTGAGCATGAAGTACCCAGCGCAGGGTCCTATCAACTGGGCTGTATCCCGAAGGAGAAAGGCCTGAGGGCTTTGCCACAGGAGCCCCCTGAACAACTACACCTGAGAGTCCTGTCAGCAAGAAGCCTGCGTTCCTTCTTTGGGAGCCAGTGATTTCTGCATTGTAATATCTCTGCCACAATTCCCATCAGTTGAGGGAGGCAGCAATAGCTGTAGCTATTGGCTTCTGAGGACTCTTGCTCAGGAATCGGCAACGAGGACTTGCTTCCCTAATTCCTGCCAAAGGCTCTTCCAGTGCTGACCCTTCCGGGTTCATACTGCCCCTGTGTAAACTGTCTGCTTCACAGAATGAACACCAGTCACTCATCAGGTCAGTGAGGCAAGCTGGCTCCCCTTTACCCTGCATAGCACAGCAGGCCAAGCACCAAGCACCTAGGGACTGAAGGACTTCTTTTCCTTGGTAGAGCAGAGCCTGATAGCTCTCACTGAGCACAGGAGCACAGTGAGACTTTGCAGCCTAGCCAGGGGTGCCAGCTGTTGAGTGATGGCTCCATGGGTAGTATGGGGGAGAAAACGGTCTAAAAACAGCAAGGGGAAGGAAATGGGAGTCAGATGGGCCACAGCTCGACATTTCCGGTGGGCATGGGGATCCACTGGGAAAGAAGATGCCTGGCTTCATTTGCCCTCGGCCCAGAAGGAGGACAGCTCAGTGCCCACATCTCTGGCCCAGGCTACGTGCCAAACATCCTCTGCCGGTCCCCTCCAAAATACCCTGGGCCTCTGAATGGTCACATACTTTTGAAATGCAGTGAATCAACAAAGACAGAGCCCTGGGACAAGACTTCTTCCCCAGTCACAAGGACTGGACCCGACTTCCGGGTGTAAGGCAGACGATAGTGTTGTGATCCCAAGAAGACCGCCGGGGAGCCGGGACTGATGCAAACGCAAAGGGTCTTTATTCGAAGCTCGAGCTCGGACTCTCGCACCTCCCGACGCAGCGGGGCAGTGGCAAGAGCCCTGAGCCAGGTTTACACAGGCTTTTTATGAGGGTTTGAGTACACTTTTTGGGCGGGAATGGGGATCCTTTGAATTGATGGATTGGCATTTTCGCGGGCTAGTTTCTCATTGAGTATTTCATATTTGGCGGGCACGGGCTAGCTATGGATTGGCTTAGTTTGAGGGTCCCCCACAGAATCAAATGGTCAGCGTGTGTGGGCTGGACACTGATTAGTTTTGCTAGGGGCTATTCTAGGAATCTGACCTCCTGTGGTTTCCCTGGAACTCAAGGTGGAGGCAGGGTCTGCTAATCAGGGTCCAGTCCCACCCGGGATGGTGACCGGGTCTGCTAATCTGGGTCCGGCCTTTTGGCTACTCTGTTTCCCGGAACCCGGGGCAGAGTCCAGGGTGACTCGTTTTCCTGGAACTCGGGGCCCAGAACTACTCTAAGATGGAACTTTAACCAAAATGGAGTGGCCTTAGCCTTAACAGCACTATACTTTCACAACATGGCAATACTCGAACACAGCAAACAGGGTTCACAGCAATCACAGCAAATGGGTCAGGAGTCTAGTGCATTCCTAAGTCTCTAACTCTAATGCCTAACAAGATTTAACATACAGCAACTTAGTCTAATACATAGCAAACGAAACAGGCCTCACAGCACCCCAAGAAAAGTTTCACAGTGTTCACAGCAAACAGCAATGAAAACAGAATTCTCAGCAATGATAACCCTTAACAAGGTTCACAGTAAGCCGAAGTCTGGGGCACACTACCTCTAACACAGTACCCCTCTATGTTTAGCAGAAGAGAGAACTGGCTTCAAACTAATGCAGGGCTGTCACTTAGGACAAGAAACTGAAAAACGCTCTCTTCATTCCCCCCTTTTTCTTTTGGATTATGTGTTGTCCCAATCATGGGACATGATGTAATGTTATGGACTGAGGAATACTTATGGCGGCATCTATGTGGCCTAAAGTGGGCCTCTGATAATTTGACTCCCATTTGCTTTCTCCTTTTTTAGGCTCTAGGTGGTCGGTGGCGCTCAGCAGTGTTTGGCGCTAGAAGTCGCCTGCCCGGATGTGAAGAAGGCCACATATTTCGGGGCTAGGGGAGTCATCCCTAGAGTCTGTCCTTCGGTGCTAGGATGGCTTTCCTAGTGTCTGGTCTGTCCCTCGGTGCTAGGAAGGCTCATTCCTAGGGTCTGTTGTTAAATCTGAGCAATTTAACCATAGAGCATCTTCTGGAGAAGAGAAACTAGTGGAGTCATTCAAGAAAGAAATTCCCAGATCGCACTAGATTTATGAGCCGCCTTATTTAAGATCTGGCTATGTATATGTCCTCTGTATCTAACATGACATCAGCCCAAATCTGTATCACAGCAGTCATCACAGTGAACATAATGAAGGGGACTCTAGCGTTCTTCCCAGTGAGCCAACTTGCCTCTCATCCCTTGTCAGTGAATTTAATAACCACTGGGTTGCATTTATTCTGGTTTTTCAGGTACTTACTTTCAGGTTTTAATGTTCTAGAGACTGTAATAAGGTCATCTTTAAACCCCTGGGCCCAGCTTATGTCTCCGGTGCTCACACATGACCAAGAAGAGCAAAAATAATCAGTTGGCCCCCCACATTTTCTGGCCTGAGCCTCAATGTGCCCCAGGCACACATAAAATTGGTGACTCTGAACAAAGTTTGGGCCTGAGGAGAATTGTTTTCTCCCAAATATAGGGAATGGTGCGGGGGCTGCGGGAAAAGAACTTAGTCTGTAGACTGGTGCTGCAACTACCTCAATGGGGAAAAGATCATATAAGTCTATATGTAGCTCAGGGAACCAAGTGTTTAAAGGTGTCTCTTTGGATGTGCTGTTTAGCAAATCTCCCGTGCCTGTATGTATAACTTGCCAAGTTAATAATAAAGGCTGGTGTGGGTTGCCTTTTCCTATGCTAATTCCTATTGCAGGTCCTATAGTTACCAAAACAAAACAATACAAACAAACAACCACATTACACCCGGCACAATCTTAGCTTTAGGGGCTTGTCCTTGTCCTTTTCGACCTTCCATTCTGGTATGAAGTCCTCTGGAACTGCGAACGGGTCAGCTGGTCGGGCGTGGGTGTAGTGGATCCAGGTAGCAATCCCTTCGACTTTGAGGGCGGTGGGTGTGGTGAGGATCACAATGTAGGGTCCTTTCAATTGCGGTTGGAGGGTCTCCTGCTGATGTCTCCGCATGTATACCCAGTCTCCAGGTTGGTAGCGATGTGGCTCAGGTGGGGGCCCAGTCTCATAGATGGCTTTTAGTCTGGGCCAGACCTCCTGGTGGGTGCGCTGGAGTTCCCTCAGGGAAATAAGAAGCTCATGATCATCAAGTTCAGTGAACACATTAGACTGTAGGTTGGGGAGTATAGGAGGGGGCACCCCATACATGATTTCAAAGGGAGTTAGTGCCAGTTTATAGGGGGAGTTTCTAACCCTGTAAAGGGCAAAGGGGAGGAGAGACACCCGGTCACCGCCAGTCTCCATGATCAATTTAGTTAAGGTCTCTTTTAAGGTTCTATTCATTCTTTCTACTTGGCCTGAGCTCTGGGGTCTATATGCACAATGTAATTTCCAATCAACCCCAAGAAACTGTCCCATCCCCTGTATTACCTTTGAGACGAAAGCTGGTCCATTATCTGATCCTACCAAGGTAGGGAATCCATACCTGGGCATGATGTCTTCTAACATCTTTTTGGCTACCACTTGTGCAGTCTCATGTTTCGTAGGAAAGGCTTCTACGCATCCTGAAAAGTATCTACAAAAATAATAAATATTTATATCCATATTTTCCAGGCTTTACCTCAGTGAAGTCTCCCTCCCAGTAGGCTCCTGGTCTGGTTCCACGAGCCCTGGAGCCAGAGTTCTTTTCATTTCTGCTGGCGTTAGTTAATTGGCAAGCTTTGCAGCTAGCGACTATCTGTTCGATTTTTGTCCTGGAGTCTTTAATGGTGATCCTGGCACGTCTCACTAAGTATTGCATTTTCCTTGTGCCCATATGGGTGGCTCGGTGCATCTTGGATAGGACTTTTGTTCCCCATCTCTTCTGGGAGAATTATGCTGCAGTCTGCTGCTCTCCACCATCCGTGGAGGCACTGGGTCAAGAGTAACTTCTTAATCCAGTCGAGGTCCTCCTTGGTGTAGCTAGGAGTTACCGGCAAGCTGGCTGGGCCGGGGTCTGGTAGGGTGGTCATTAAGGCACAGTCCACCTGCAAAGCCACCTCTCGGGTTACCTGATGGGCCAAGTTATTGCCTTTGGCCACAGGTGTGGTTGGTTTCTGGTGGCCTGGGCAGGGTATTATGGCCAGTTGTTTAGGCAGCCAGAGTGCCTTTAAGAGAGCTAGTATTTCGTCTTTGTTTTGAATAGTCTTTCCCTCTGCCGTCAATAGCCCTCTCTCTCTGTAAATGGCCCCATGAACGTGGGCCGTGGCAAAGACATACCTGCTATCAGTGAACACGTTCAGTCTCTTGTCCTTCCCCAAAGTCGGTGCCTTGGTTAAGGCTACAAGTTCAGCCCGTTGGGCAGAGGTGCCCGCCGGCAGAGGCTCTGCCCAAACAGTCTCAGTCTCAGTCGTAATTGCTGCCCCCGCATACCTTATTCTGTCCTTGATGTAGCTGCTGCCGTCCGTGTACCAGGTGACCTCAGCGTTGGGCAGCGGCTGGTCCTGCAGATCCTCGCGGACCCCATGGACCTGGGCCAAGATTTCTGTGCAGTCATGGAGAGGTGAATCTAGGTCTGGTGCTGGCAGTAAGGTTGCTGGGTTCAAGGTAGCGGGGGGGGGGGGGCGCTGAAAAACAATTCTGGCAGGATTTAGCAGGAGCCCTTGATAATGGGTGAGGCGGGCATTGCTTAGCCATCTGTCTGGTGGCTGTTGGAGTATTCCCTCTATGGCATGGGGAGTTATTATGTATAACTCTTGTCCCCAAGTAAGTTTGTTGGCATCTTTTACTAGCATGGCTACTGCTGCTCTGATCCGCAGGCATGGGGGCCATCCGGCTGCCACGGAGTCCAATTTCTTGGAGAGGTAAGCAATAGGCCTCTTCCAAGGCCCTAGGGACTGCATCAGGACCCCCTTTGCTATCCCCTTATTTTCATCTATATAGAGGTGGAATGGTTTAGTCAAGTCCAGGAGCGCTAAATCTGGGGCGGACAGCAGTGCCTCCTTGAGGCGTTTGAAAGCCATCCCCGTAGCCTCGGTCCATTGGAACTTTTTGCTTTCTTTGGCTGCTTCATAAAGGGGTCTAGCGAACTCTGCAAAACCCAGAATCCAGAGGCGGCAGAACCCGGCAGTTCCAAGGAACTCTCGCACTTGACGTGCGTTTTGGGGGGTTGAAATTTTTAATACAGTTTCTTTCCTTGCCTCTGTTAACCATCTCTGGCCATCTTTTAATTTGTAGCCCAGGTAGCTTACCTCCGTCTTGCAGATTTGTGCCTTCTTTGCTGATGCCCGATATCCGAGGTCCCCCAGCATCTGTAATAGGCTCTTGGTACCTCGGAGGCAGGCTGCTTGAGTTTCGACTGCCATCAATAAGTCATCTACATACTGCAATAATGTTAAGTCCGGGTGCTGGGTTCGAAACTCACCCAAGTCTTCATGGAGCGCCTCATCAAAGATGGTGGGGGAGTTTTTAAATCCTTGTGGCAATCTTGTCCAAGTCAGCTGTCCGTGGATCCTTTCCTCAGGATCGGTCCACTCGAATGCAAACAAGTCCTGGCCTTTTGGGGCCAGGGGCAGGCTGAAAAAAACATCTTTCAAATCTAACACCGTATACCAGGTTCGCGTTGGGGCCAAGGAGCTGAGGAGGGTGCAGGGGTTAGGGACTGTGGGATGAATGTCTATGACCTGCTTGTTAACTTCTCTGAGGTCCTGTACTGGCCTATAGTCATTGGTGTGTGGTTTACGTACCGGAAGCAAGGGGGTATTCCAGGCTGACTGGCAGGGTCTTAGGATGCCTTCTTTTAGCAGTTTCCAGATGCGGGGGGTGATTCCTAGGCGGGCTTCCAGGGACACTGGGTACTGCCGGACTCTGACTGGATCTGCACCTGGCTTTAGTTCTATTTAGACCGCTGGCCTATGTTTAGCTAGTCCCATTCCCCCAGTTTCTGCCCAGGCCTGCGGGTACTGTTTTAGCCAATTATCTATGTCCAACACGGGAGGGGATGAGATCTGGTGGAGGCGATGTTCATCATGGAGGCTGACTGTGAGGACTTGGATTGGACGTCCCCCACTGTCCATAACTTTGGCTCCCTCTGGATGGAAACTGATCTGGGCTCCTACTTTTGATAACAGGTCACGTCCGAGCAGGGGGTAGGGGCAATCTGGGATGACCATGAACGAGTGGGATACCCGGCCCACGCCTAGGTCCACTGTTCTTCGTGTAGTCCATGAGTATTGGTTTAGACCAGTTGCCCCCTGCACCCAGGAAGTCTTATTAGATAGCCGGTTATGCGGCTTTATTAAAACTGAATGTTGAGCTCCAGTATCTACGAGGAAGTCAACAGGTTGCCCCTCCACTTTGAGGGTTACCCTGGGTTCGGGGAGGGGGGCCGAAGCCCGACACCCCTAGTCATCTATTTTCTTGATCTCCAGGATCTGGGCACCTGGAGCTTGGGGCCTTCTCTTGGGGCAACTGCGTATCCAATGTCCTTTTTCTTTACAATAGGCACATTGGTTTGAGTTTAGGCGACGCCCTGAGGGACGGGGGTCCTTACCTGGAATTGGTTCTGTCAAAATCCCCCGAAGTTGTGACTCTCTCTCTCAAGGACCGCTTGTGGTGGCAGCTATGAGTATCTTAGCCAGGTTTTGGGGTCTGTCGATCGTTCTCCCTGGTCTGCTTTTCCTCTGGGTCTTCTCTGTTGTTGTAAACCCTTTCTGCCACCGCCATCAGGTCCTGTATGCTCTTTTCTCCTAGCCTGCCTATTTTCTATAACTTTTTTCTAATATCTGGTGCTGCCTGATTCACAAATGCCATTATTACTGCTGCCCTATTTTCAGGTGCCATTGGGTCCATGGGGGTGTACTGCCTAAATGCTTCCATGACCCGTTCTAGAAAGGCAGCTGGACTTTCGTCCTTACCGTGTTGGACATCCCCTACCTTGGCCAAATTGGTGGGCATTCGTGCAGCTGCCCTGAGACCTGCCATTAGAGTCTGGCGTTAAACCGGGAGCCTCTCCTTACCTCTAGTCATATTGAAATTCCAACTGGGGCGCGAAAGGGGAAAAACAGCATTGATGGTCTGCAGTTGGCTGTCCGTTGTTGCCCAAAACCAGTTTTCGGGCCTCTGTCTGGGTCCTCTCACGCTCTTCTGTAGTGAAGAGGACCTGCAACAACTGCTGGCAGTCGTCCCAGGTGGGCTGATGGGTGAACAAACAGTGTCTAACAAGTTGATTCCATCTTTAGGATTTTCTGAGAATTTGGAATTTTGGGTCCTCCAGTTATATGAATCGCTAGTAGCAAAAGGCCAATAATACAGCATTTGGTTCCTTGCCCCGTCCGGGGGAGCTATTGCTCACAGGGGAAGGATGGTAGAGTTAGCTGGTCCCTGCGGGGATTGTGTTACTCTATGGGCCCTCCCCCGAGTCCCTGCAGCAGGGCCTGTCCTAGCAGGTGCCCCAATATCTGGTGCCGCTTGACTTTCGGCACCTTCCGCAGCAGTGCCACCAGGCTGCACTTGTGGCTGATAGGGCGGGGGAAGCAGTATCTCCTCATCAGACTCATTTTGGAGTACGGGGTAAAGCAGGGCTGATGGCCTGGTGCGTGGGGTAGGGGTTCCCATAGGGGATTCCCGCTCCTGCAGAGCGAGAACACTTTTGGTGGATGTCATCGGCGGGCGGAGGAAGGGCTTTAACCAAACAGGGGGAGTCTCAATCAGATCCTGCCATGTCAAGACATAGGGGATCTGGTCTGGGTGTCCCTGACGCCCTGGCCGGAAGATGACCTGCTTAACCTGTAAGAGAATAGGTAAGTTTAAGGTGCCCTCGGGTGGCCATCCGACGTTCAGCGATGGCCACTTGGAGGAGCAAAGAGTTATGAATTTTTCTCTTTTAATTTCAAGGCTCAGGTCGTGAGCCCGGCTCTTAACATCTTTAAAATGCTTCGTCATGAGAGAAAGAGGAGTCGTCACAGTCTGTTCTATATCGTCAGTGCAAAGAGTCACAAACACGAAGTCAACACATAACAGAAAGTCACAACAGCCAAGGAATTTTCCTCTGTGCTCCTTTAAGCAAAACCGAAAGTGATCTGAGGGGCGATAGTCTATGAGTGCCCTGTTCTGCTTCTCTCGGGAAGCATGAGGGCTTTCCCAGATAAGCAGTTTGTCCTCTCCTGAAGAACGAGGACTTTCAGACAAGGGGTTTGTCCTCTCTTGATGAACGAGGACTTTCAGACAAGAGGTTTGTCCTCTCCTGAAGAACGAGGACTTACAGACAGGGGGTTTGTCCTCTCCTGAAGAACGAGGACTTACAGACAGGGGGTTTGTCCTCTCCTGAAGAATGAGGACTTACAGACAGGGGGTTTGTCCTCTCCTGAAGAGCGAGGACTTACACACAGGGGGTTTGTCCTCTCCTGAAGAACGAGGACTTACAGACAGGGGGTTTGTCCTCTCTTGAAGAACGAGGACCTTTTACGGATGAGTGGTTCATCCTCTCCTGAAGAACGAGGACTACCCTCCAGAAGGGGGTTCAGGACGTCTCCCAGAACTCCCCCGCCAGCGACCCAACAGCGCGTCCGCTTAGGTCTTTTGCTGGCCCAGATACCACGGGAGCTCCCTTTTCACTTTCATAGGCTCACTTGAGCAGCACAGACTTACCAAACAGCACAGACAGACAGGACAACAAAACACAGACTCATTGACCGGTGCAGGACCCTTCAGTTCTGGGGTCCCTGGGGGTCTCGGGGATTCCCGGCCAACGCACCAATTTTTGTGCCCAAATTCTGGATCCCAAGAAGACCGCCGGGGAGCCGGGACTGATGCAAACGCAAAGGGTCTTTATTCGAAGCTCAAGCTCGGACTCTTGCACCTCCCGACGCAGCGGGGCAGTGGCAAGAGCCCTGAGCCAGGTTTACCCAGGCTTTTTATCAGGGTTTGAGTACACTTTTTGGGCGGGAATGGGGATCCTTTGAATTGATGGATTGGATTTCGCGGGCTAGTTTCTCATTGAGTATTTCATACTTGGCGGGTGCGGGCTAGCTATGGATTGGCTTAGCTTGGGGGTCCCGCGCAGAATCAAATGGTCAGCGTGTGTGGGCTGGACACTGATTAGTTTTGCTAGGGGCTATTCTAGGAATCTGACTTCCTGTGGTTTCCCTGGAACTCAAGGTGGAGGCAGGGTCTGCTAATCAGGGTCCAGTCCCACCCGGGGTGGTGACCGTGTCTGCTAATCTGGGTGCGGCCTTTTGGCTACTCTGTTTCTTGGAACCCGGGGCAGAGTCCAGGGTGACTCGTTTTCCTGGAACTCGGGGCCCAGAACTACTCTAAGATGGATCTTTAACCAAGATGGAGTGGCCTTAGCCTTAACAGCACTATACTTTCACAACATGGCAATTCTCGAACACAGCAAACAGGGTTCACAGCAATCACAGCAAATGGGTCAGGAGTCTAGTGCATTCCGAAGTCTCTAACTCAAATGCCTAACAAGATTTAACATACAGCAACTTAGTCTAATACATAGCAAACGAAACAGGCCTCACAGCACCCCAACAAAAGTTTCACAGTGTTCACAGCAAACAGCAATGAAAACAGAATTCTCAGCAATGATAACCCTTAACAAGGTTCACAGTAAGCCGAAGTCTGGGGCACACTACCTCTAACACAGTACCCCTCTATGTTTAGCAGAAGAGAGAACTGGCTTCAAACTAATGCAGGGCTGTCACTTAGGACAAGAAACTGAAAAACGCTCTCTTCAGAAAGGACTCTTGAGTACGTTACTCTGAAGTAACAGTTGTGACAAGAACCCTATTTCTATATGAGAGTAAAGATGTGTCCCGATGATTCAGGATGGCAGGAGTTCTGCAGACCTGGATTGAAGGAAAATATGGAAAAGGAAGTGCCCAGCTTCTGCTGCCAGCAATCTGGCCTGAAGAAGAAAAAGAACACTGATGGCTTAGGCAACGGCGCCATCTAGTGTCTCTGTGCAGGAGCCTTGTCAGCAGCAGATCTGCCTTCTTTCAGAAGGACCCGGAGAGCCCTGGGAATTGGTCTGCATTTCTGACTTTTCCCATCCTGAAGTGGAGTAGGCAGTGACAGTGCTGTATCTGCGAGCTTCCCTCAGCTGTGGCGCCAAAGTGTGGAGAGGGGAAGTGGTTCCCTCTTAGTGTCTAGGGCTTTTCTGTGCTGACCAGCTTCTGGAGCCTACTGCTCCAGTGTGAACTGGCTGCTTTTCAGAAGGAACACACCTCAAACAGGCAGAGCAAGGAGATGAGCTGCTTCCACTCCAGCCACCCGCCCCCCCTCCACCCCTTGCTTCCGACAGCCAAGCACCAAGCTCAGGAATAGGAGGCTATTCTCCTTTGGGATACCTGATGCTCATGGCTGTTACTGAGCAAGAGACCCAGCTCCCAATGGACGCCCATCCCCGGATGCCTGCTCGGTGAATGCCAGCTCCATGGCACCTAAGGGTGAATGAAGAGGCAGTCAGAAGCACAGGAATGACTTCAGCCAGGACCAAAGGGCGTTCAATATTTCCATGCAATGGGAATGTGATCCATGTGCAATGGAGATGTTTCTCTCAATTCCCCTAGGTCCAGCAAGGAAGCCAGCTCCCCGCTAATACGTCTGGCCCTGCCTGGCCAAAAACAGCTCTCGACTGGACTCCTTTTGATGTCCTAGTGCTCTGAATGTCCATGTAGTCCTGAAACCAAAAGGCCTAGGCTCCTTTCTCTCCAGCTTTCCCACAGTCTTAACGGCTTGTCCCCTTTGGGCATCTGCAAGCCGGAGATAGCACTCTGAAAGGCTGAATTTGTATGGACCCCATGACGGTCCTTGATGGATGATAAACCTGTGCTATGAAACTGGATCCACCGAGGCCCAGAGTTCTTCATGTTGAATTGAACTTGACTAGCACAATGTATTCACAAGCAGGCCAGCTCAGGGATCACAGGGATCATTTGGGGGCTTTTGCTACAGGAGTGTTCCAAAGGATGCTCTGTGGAGCCCTGTGAGCCAGAGGCCCACATCCTTCCTTAAGAAATAGAGGGGAATGTTGACTTCTGGTGTGTTTCTGTCCATCATATTCATCGAGAGGGGCAGCAGAGGTTCCGAGATGCAAAGAGGGTCCTTCCATGTAATGGTCTAGAGGTGGGAACGATGCCTTGGTGCAGAATATATTCTAAAGGCTTTCAGTGCACTGATCAGGTCATGGAGCATGCTGCACATGCACAGACTGTCTGTTCTTCCGATTGAGGGTAGCTCCAGCCGTTAGGGCAGGGTCCATGTGACTACTCATTGCCACGGTACTGTGGCCTTCCCAGCACCAAGGGCTCATGGACAGGGGGTCAGCTGTCCTCTGGGATATCAGACTCTGCGAGCCCTGCCTTGGCCCAGGAAAGGCTTGGAACTCACCTCCGCTCCAGGGATGTTTGTTGGTGCAGGGAACAGACACAGGGTCTCGCGTGTGAACTGAGACCAAGTTCGGAGAGCAGCAATGGTAGAGAAATGACAATAAGGTGAGTCAAGCCGTGCATTCAAATTGCCATGGGGGAAACAAGGAGACCACGACTCTTCCTTCCCCTTGTCCCACACAGGAGGCGGGATCCACCTCAAAACTCTGGCTTAGCCTCCCCACAAGCATTCTCCCTGGCTGCCTGCACACACCCTGGGTTTGGGGAGGGCCACATCATTCTGAAACAAAATTCAGAGGGGACAAATGCAACACCTCTATCACCATCACAAAAACACCACCAAAGCCCCAGGCTGAGACACTGTCTCAGAAGAGTTTCCATGCAAACTGTCTTTCCTCAAAAGGGCTCAGGGGTGGCAATACAGGCACACCATTGCCTGCCAGAGTTCTTCATCACACATGACTTGGAGAATGAAGTATGCAGTGCACTCTCCTATCAACCAGCTTGTATTGCGAATAAGAGAGTCCTGTGGGTTAAGGCCAAAAGAGCACTCTGAAGGATTCTACGTGGGAACTCTGTGAGCAGGAAGCGTGCCATCTTTCTTGAGGAGGCTCAATTTCTGGCTTGGTCTCTCCCTGCCACTTTTCCCCTCAGTCGAGGGAGCCAGCAGTGCTGGAGCTGGAGCTACTAGCTTTGGAGGGCTCTTGCTCAGGAATCTGTAACAAGCGCTTGCTTCCCTAATTCCTGGCAAAGGCTCTTCCAATGCCGACGCCCTCCTCATGCCTACTGCCCATGGGCAATCTGGCTGCATTCCAGAATGAAGGAAAGCAATCATCCAGGTCAGGGAACCAATCAGGGTCCCCCACACGCTCCATAGCAGAGCAGGCGAAGCACCAGGCACACAGGGACATCTTTCTTGGGTCATCTTTCCTCTGGTAGAGCAGAGCCTGAACACCCTCACTGAACCAGGAGCAGAGGGGGATTTTGCAGCCTACCCAGCGATGCCAGCTGCGTGAGTGATGGCTCCAGGGGTCCTAAGAGAGACAAACATAAATGGTCAGAAATACAGAAAGGGGAA
Source organism: Paguma larvata (assembly GCA_030068075.1). Lineage (NCBI taxonomy): Eukaryota > Metazoa > Chordata > Mammalia > Carnivora > Viverridae > Paguma > Paguma larvata. The sequence goes on along the minus strand of JAINVK010000790.1, from coordinate 49,374 downwards.
AGATATGGGCACGAGATGGGCTAAAGCTCGACATTTCCAGTGGGAATAGGGATCCACTTGGAACGAAGATGCCTGGCTTCATTTGCCCTCGGCCCAGAAGGAGACCAGCTCCCTGCCCAAATCTCTGCCCGGTTACACCCCCAAACAACCTCCGCTGGTTGCCTTCCAATGCCCTGGGCATCTGAATGGCCACGTAATTTTGAAACCCAGTGAGTTAATGAAGAAGGAGCCCTGTGGCCAAACCTCTCCCAGAACACAAGGACTGGACCAGACCCCCAGGTGGAAGGCAGATGATAGGACTCTTGAGACACTGACCGAGATGGATGGGAGAAAGAACCTTGTTATGCAAGAGATCAAAGATGTGTCAAGATGGATAAGGAGGGCTGGAGTCCTAGAGACCTTGGAGGAAGTGAAATATGGAGAAGGGAGGCCCAGCACCAGCTGCTGGCAATCTGGCCCTTAGAAGAGGACACCTCCTTCCTGGATTTCAAACACTACTAACACAGTGAACCAAGGCGTCAGATGAATGAAGCATTGCCCACCGTGTTCTTGACAAAACGAGTATATGGTACTTCCCTCCAAGATCCGGGCACACGTTTTCAAACACATTCATTTTAGCGAAACAAGATGTTACTTGAATGATGCAATCTCCACAATGTTGATGAACAGAGTTGAGAATATGGCATTTCCGTTAGTCCTTGCAGGGGATTTAAAAACTCTTCACCTAGTGACACATGAGGGTAGTCAAATGATGATCACAGTGTGGTTTCACAGAGTGGAGTGTATGACACGTTGTTCCTAGTTCTGTGCATGGGATTCAACAAACTACTAACTTACTGAAACAAGGTATCAGTTGAATGATGCATTCCCCTGAGTGTTTTCTCATAGAGTTGAATGTATGGCACTTTGCTCCTAGCTCTGCTCATGGAATTCAACACACTACTAACTGACTGAAACGAGATGTTAATTCAAAGATGTGTTCTGCACAGTGTTGTTTCACGATTTCAGTGTATTGACGCTCGCTTCTAGTACTGGGCCTGGGATCCAATACACCACTAACTTACTGAAACAAGGTGTCAGTTGAATGATGCATTCCCCACAGTGTTATTTCACAGAGTTGAGTGTATGGCACTTTGGTCCTAGTTCTGCGCGTGGTATTCTAAACACTCCTCACTTACTGAGCCAAGATGTTAGTGAATCATGCATTCCCCACAGTGTTGTTTTGCAGAGTTGAGTGCATTTCACTTCGCTCCTAGTTCTTTGGAAAGGATTCAACACACTAGTAACTTAATGAAGGAAGATGGTACTTGAATGATGCATTCCCTACAGTCTTGATTCACAGATTTGAGTGCACGGCACTTAGCTCCTTGTTCGGCGCATGGGATTCAATACACTACTAACTTACTGAAACCAGATGTTAGTTGAGTGATACTTTCCCATCACTCTTGTTTCACAGAGTTGAGTGTATGGCACTTCGCTCCTAGTTCTGTGCCTGGAATTGAACTTACTGAAAGAAGATGTTGATTGAATGATGCATACCCCGCAGTGTTGGTTACCGGAATTGAGTGCATTGCAGTTAGCTTGTATTTCTGCGCATGAGATTGATTCAACACTTCGGACCTACTGAAACGAGATGCTTGTTCAATAATGGGTTCCGAACATTGTTGTTTCACTAAGTTCAGTGTATTGCACTATGCTCCTAGTGCTGGGCATGGGATGCATGGGATTCAATAAACCTCACACTGAAACAAGATGTCAGTTGATTGATGCATTCCCAACAGTGTTGTTTGACACAATTGAGTGCATTGCACTCCGCTCCTAGTTCTGCGAATGGGATTCAAACCACTCCTCACTTCCTGAACCAAGATGTTAGTTGAATGACACATTCCTCACAGTGTTGTTTCATAGAGTTGAGTGTGTGGCAGACCATCACTCCTAGTTCTGCGCTATGGATTTCAAACACTGCTCACTTACTGAAACAAAATGTTAGTGAAAGGAGGCATTCCCCACAGTGCTTTTTCAGTGTAGAGGGTGTTGGACCTCGCAACTATTGCTGCGCAATGGATTCCATCCACCGCTCATTTCCTGAAACAAGATGTTAGTTAACATTCCCCACAGCGTTGTATCCCAGAGTTGAGTGAATGGTGCTTGGCTTCGGGTTCTGCGCATGGGATGCCACACCCTGAACTTACTGAAAAAAGATGTTAATTGAAGGAGGCATTCCCCACAGTGTTGTTTTACAGAGTTGAGCGTATGGCACTTTGCTCCTATTTCTGTGAATGTTACTCAACAAATTCCTACTTTATTGAAACAGGACGTTAGTTGAATGAGACATTCCCCTCGGTTTTGCTTCAGAGTTGAGAGTATGGCACTTCGCTGCTAGTTCTGCACATTCACTTCCACACACTGCTAACATGCTGAAACAAGGTGTTAGTTGATTGAGGCACTCCGCACAGTGTTATTTTACAGAGTTGAGGGTATGGCACTTCGCTCCAAGATCTCCGATTTGGATTCCACATACTGCTAACTTGCTGAAACAAGATGTTGGTTGAAGGAGGCCTTCCGCACACTGTTGTTTCAAAGAGTTAAGTGAATTGCACTTCGCTCCTTCTGTCCATTGGAATCCATACACTGCTGACTTACTGAAACAAGATGTTAGTGAAAGGAGGTATTCCCCACAATATTGTTTCAAAGAGTTGAGTGTATGGCACCTCGCTGCTGGTTCTGCACGTTTGATATCCCACACTACTAACTTGCTGAAACAGGATGTTCGGTGAAGTTTGTTTTCTCCACAGTATTCCATCCCAGAGTTGGGTATATTGCACTTCGCTTCTAGTTCTGCGCATTGGATTCCATACGCTGCTCACTCACTGAAACGAGAAGTTAGTTGAATGAGACATTCCCTACAGTGTTCTTTCACAGAGTGGAGAATACGGCATTCATTGCTAGTTCTGCGCTTTGGATTCCATACACTGCTCAGCTACGGTAACAAGATGTTAGCTGAAAGAGGCATTCTCCACCGTGTATTTTCACAGAGTTCAGTATATGGCACTTCACTGCTAGTTCTACCCATTCCATTCCACACACTGCTGACTTACTGAAACAAGATGTTGGTTGAAAGACACATACCCCACAGTGTTTTTTCAGAGTTGAGTGTATGGCACTTCGCTCCAAGACCTGCGTGTTGGATCTACTCATTGTTAACTTACTGAAACAGAACGTTAGTCGGATGAAGCATTCTCCACAGTGATGTTTCATAGAATTGAGTGTATTGCACTTCGCTGGTAGGTCTGCGCATTCACTTTCACACATTGGTAACTTACTGAAACAAGCGCTTAGTTCAATGAGGCGTTCCTCACAGTGTTGTTTCACAGAGTAGAGTGAATGGCATCTCGCTGCTAGTTCTGCGCATTCAGTTTCACACACTGATAACTTACTGAAACAAGTTATTAGTTGCTTGAGGCATTGCCCCACAGTGTTGTTTCACAGAGATGAGTGCACAGCACTTTCCTCCTAGTTCTGCTCACGGGAATCCACACCCTCTTAACTTACAGAAACAAGATGTTAGTTGAATTAGGTATTCCCCACTTGTTGTTTCACAGTGTTGTGGAGTGTATGGCACTTTGTTGCTAGTTCTGCGCACTCAGTTCCTCACACTGCTAACTTGCTGAAACAAGATGTTAGTTGATTGAGGCATTCCCCACAGTGCTGATTCACAGAACAGAGTCTATTGGACTTCGCTGCTAGTCTGCGCATTCAATTTCATACAATGCTAACTTACTGAAACAAGAGGATAGTTGAAAGAGGCATTCCCCACCGTGTTGATTCACAGAGTTGAGTTCATAGCACTTCACTGCTAGTTCTGTGTATGGGAATCCACACCCTCTTAACTTAATGAAACAAGATGTTTATTCAATGAGGCATTCCCGACAGTGTTGCTTCACAGATTGGAGCATATGGCACTTCGCGGCTAGTTCTGTGCAGTCAGGTCCTCACACTGCTAACTTACCGAAACTAGATGTTATGCGAAAGAGGCATTTTCCACAGTGTTGTTTCACAGAGTTGAGTGTGTGGCACTTCGCTGCGAGGTCTGCGCAATCAGTTTCTCACAATGCTAATTTATGGAAACAAGAGGTTGGGTCAATGAGGCAATCCCCACAGTGTTGTTTCACAGAGTGAAGCTTATGACGACAATTCGCTGCTAGTTCTGCCATTCAATTTCACACACTGGTAACTTACTGAAACAAGATATTAGGGGAAGGAGGCATTCCCCACAGTGCTGTTTCACAGAGATGATTGCACAGTACTTTGCTCCTAGTTCTGATCATGGGAATCCACACACTCTAAACTTACAGAAACAAGATGTTAGTTGAATTAGGCTTCCCCACAGCGTTGTTTCAAGGCCTGGAGCATATGGCACCTCGCTGCTAGTTCTGCCCATTCATTTCCTCACACTGCTAACTTACTGACACAAGATGTTAGATGAAAGAGGCATTCCCCACAGTGTTGTTTCACAGAGTTGACTGTATGGCACATCACTGCGAGGTCTGCGCATTCAGTTTCACACAATGCTAACTTACTGAAACACGATATTAGTTGAAGGAGCCATTTGCTACAGTGTTGTTTCACAGAGACGAGTGCATAGCACTTTGCTCCTAGTTCTGCTCACGGCAATCCACAACCACTTAATTTACAGAACAAAGATGTTAGTTGAAAGAGGCATTCCCCACCATGTTGTTTCACAGCCTGGAGCGAATGACACTTTGCTACTTCTTCTGCGCGTTCAGTTCCTCACACTGCTAACTAACTGAAACTACATGTTACGTGAAAGAGGCATTTTGCACAGGGTTGCTTCAAGAGTTGAGTGTGTGGCACTTCTCTGGGAGGTCTGCGCTCTGAGAAACAACACAGTTGGGAATGCCCCATTCAACTAACCGCTCATTTCAGTAAGTTAGCATGGTGTGAAACTGAATGTGCACACATAGCAGCGAAGTGGCATATACTCAACTCTGTGAAACAACGGAGTATGAAAGGCCTCCCGCAACTAACAGCTTGTTTCAGCAAGTAAGCAGTGTGTGACATAAAATGCGCAGAACAGGCAGCGAGGAGGCATGCACTCAACTCGGTGAAACAACACGGTGGGGAATGCCTCATTGAACTAAACTCTTGTTTCAGTAGGTTAGCATTGTGTGATACAGAATGCACAGACCTAGTAGTGAAGTCTCATACACTCAACTCTGTGAAACAATGCAGTGCGGAAGGCCTCCTGCAACTAACAGGTTGTTTCAGCAAGTTAGCAGTGTGTGATATAGAATGCGCAGAACAGGCAGCAAAGTACCATGCACTCAACTCTCTAAAGTAACACTGTGGGTAGTGCCTCTTAAAAGTTACATCTTGTGTCAGTAAGTTAACAGCGTGAGGAACTGAATGCGCAGAACTAGCAGCAACGTGCCATAGACTCAACTCTGTGAAACAGCACAGTGCGGAATGCCTCCTGCAACGAACAGCTTCTTTCAGCAAGTAAGCGGTGTGTGATATAGAAAGAGCAGAACAGGTAGCGAGGTGGCATGCACTCAACTCTCTGCAATAACACTGGGGGGAACTCCTCCTTCAAGTTACATCTTGTTTCAGTAAGTTAGCAGTGTGAGGAACTGAATGCGCAGAGCCATACACTCCACTCGGTGAAATAAAACTATGGCGAGTGCCTCACTGAAGTAAACACTTGTTTCAGTAAGGTAGCAGTAGACGAACCCAATTCGTAGAACAAGCAGCAAAGTGTTGTACACTCAATTCTGAGAAACAACACTGTGTGGAAGGCCTCATTCCTCTACTCCATGTTTCAGTAAGTTAACAGCGCATGGAATCCAATGCACAGATTTTAGACCTAAGTGCCATACACACAACTCTGTGAAACAACACTGTGGGAAACTCTGTGAAAGAACGCAGTGCTGATGGCCGCCTACAACAACCAGCTTGTTTCAGCAAGTGTGATATAGAATCATGAGAGGTGACATGCCTCATCTCTGTGAAATAACCCTGTGGGGATTGCCTCTTTCAGGTAACATCTTGTATCGGTAAGGTAGCAGAAGCAAAGTGCCATACACTCCGGTCTGTGAAACAACACTGTGGCGAGTGCCTCTCTGAAGTAACCTCTTGCTTCGGTAAGGTAGCAGTGTTCGGAATCCAATTCGCAGAACTAGCAGCGAAGTGTCGTGTACTCATTTCTGTGAAACAACACTGAGTGGAAGGACTCATTCTTCGAACCTGTTTCAGTACGTTAGCAGCGTATGGAATCCAATACACAAATGTTGGAGGGATGTGCTATATAACCACTCTGTGAGGCAACACTGTGGCGAGTGCCTCGTTGAACTACCCTCTTGTTTCATTTAGGTAGCACGGTTAGGAACAGAATGCACAGAAATAGAAGCCACGTGCTATATACTCCACTCTGTGAACCAAAACTGTGCCGAGTGCCTCAGTGAACTAAACCCTTGTTTCATATAGGTAGCAAGGTTACTAACTGAATGCCCAGAACTGGCAGCAAAGTACCATACACTCCTGTCTGTGAAACAACACTGTAGCGAGTGCCTCACTGTTCTAACCTCTTGTTTCACTTAGGTAGCACGGTTAAAAACTGAATGCGCAGAACTAGCAGCAAAGAGCCATAAGCTTTACTCTGTGAAACAACACAGTGGCGAGTGCCTCATTGAACTAACCTCTTGTTTCATTCAGGTAGCAAGGTTAAAAACTGAATGCGCAGAACAAGCAACAAAGAGCCATAAGCGTTACTCTGTGAAACAACACAGTGGCGAGTGCCTCACTGAACTAACCTCTTGTTTCATTTAGGTAGCACGGTTAGAAACTGAATGCGCAGAACAGCAGCAAAGGTGCCTATACGCTTACTCTGTGAAACAACACTGTGCGAGTGCCTCACTGAACTAACCTCTTGTTTCCCTTAGGTAGCACGGTTAAAAACTGAATGCGCAGAACTAGCAGCAAAGAGCCATATGCTTTACTCTGTGAAACAACACAGTGGCGAGTGCCTCATTGAACTAACCTCTTGTTTCTTTAGATAGCACGGTTAAGAAAATGAATGCGCAGAACAGGCAGCAAAGTGCTATACTCCACTCTGTGAATCAACACTTTGGCGAGTGCCTCACTGAACTAACCTCTTGTTTCACTTAGATAGCACGGTTAAAACTGAATGCGCAGAACAAGCAGCAAAGAGCCATACGCTTACTCTGTGAAACAACACAGTGGCGAGTGCCTCACTGAACTAACCTCTTGTTTCACTTAGGTAGCACGGTTAAAAACTGAATGCGCAGAACTAGCAGCAAAGAGCCATACTTTACTCTGTGAAACAACAGTGGCGAGTGCCTCACTGAACTAACCCTGTTTCATTTAGTAGCACGGTTAAAAACTGAATGCAGAACTAGCAGCAAAGAGCCATACGCTTTACTCTGTGAACAACACTGTGGCGAGTGCCTCACTGAACTAACCTCTTGTTTCATTTAGGTAGCACGGTTAAAAACTGAATGCGAAACTAGCAGCAAAGAGCCATACGTTTACTCTGTGAAACAACAGTGGCGAGTGCCTCACTGAACTAACCTCTTGTTTATTTAGGTAGCATGCTAGAACTGAATGCGCAGAACGGGCAGCAAAGGTGCATACACTCCACTCTGTGAACAACACTGTGAGTGCCTCATTGAACTAACCTCTTGTTTCATTAGGTAGCACGGTTAAAAACTGAATGCCAGAATAGCAGCAAAGAGCCATAGCTTTACTCTGTGAAACAACACAGTGGCGAGTGCCTCACTGAACTAACCTCTTGTTTCATTTAGGTAGCACGGTTAAAAACTGAATGCCTAGAACTAGCAGCAAAGAGCCTTACGTTTACTCTGTGAAACAACACAGTTGCGAGTGCCTCACTGAACTAACCTCTTGTTTCTTTAGGTAGTACTGTTAGAACTGAATGCGCAGAACAGGCAGCAACGTGCTATACACTCCACTCTGTCAACCAACACTGTGGCGAGTGCCTCATTGAACTAACCTCTTGTTTCACTTAGGTAGCACGGTTAAAAACTGAATGCTAGAACTAGCAGCAAAGAGCCGTACTCTTTACTCTGTGAAACAACACTGTGGCGAGTGCCTCTTGAACTAACCTCTTGTTTCACTTAGGTAGCACGGTTAGAAACTCAATGCGCAGAACTAGCAGCAAAGAGCCATATGCTTTACTCTGGGAAACAACACAGTGGCGAGTGCCTCATTGAACTAACCTCTCGTTTCTTTTAGGTAGCACGGTTAAGAACTGAATGCGCAGGACAGGCAGCAAAGTGCTACATACTCCACTCTGTGAAACAACACAGTGGCGAGTGCCTCATGAACTAACCTCTTGTTTCATTTAGTAGCACGGTTAAAAACTGAATGCGCAGAATAGCAGCAAAGAGCCATGCTTTACTCTGTGAAACACACAGTGGCGAGTGCCTCACTGAACTAACCTCTTGTTTCTTAGGTAGCACGGTTAAAAACTGAATGCGCAGAACTAGCAGCAAAGAGCCATACGCTTTACTCTGTGAAACACACAGTGCGAGTGCCTCACTGAACTAACCTCTTGTTTTTATAGCACGGTTAAAAACTGAATGCAGATAGCAGCAAAGAGCCATACGCTTTACTCTGTGAAACAACACAGTGGCGAGTGCCTCACTGAACTAACCTCTGTTTCTTTTAGGTAGCTGCTAGGAATTGAATGCGCAGAACGGGCAGAAGTGCCATACACTCACTCTGTGAACCAACACTGTGGCGAGTGCCTCATGAACTAACCTCTTGTTTCATTAGGTAGCACGTTAAAAACTGAATGAACAGCAGCAAAGAGCCATACGCTTTACTCTGTGAAACAACAGTGGCGAGTGCCTCTGAACTAACTTGTTTCATTTAGGTAGCACGGAACTGAATGCGCAGAAGGCAGCAAAGTGCATACACTACTCTGTGAACAACACAGTGGCGAGTGCCTCACTGAACTAACCTCTTGTTTCATTTAGGTAGCACGGTTAAAAACTGAATGCGTAGAACAAGGCAGCAAAGAGCCATACGCTTTACTCTGTGAAACAAACAGTGGCGAGTGCCTCACTGAACTAACCTCTTGTTTCATTTAGGTAGCACGGTTAAAACTGAATGCGCAGAAGTAGCAGCAAAGAGCCTACGCTTTACTCTGTGAACAACACAGTGGCGAGTGCCTCATGAACTAACTCTTGTTTCATTTAGTAGCACGGTTAAAACTGAATGCGAAAACACAGCAAAGAGCCTACTTACTCTGTGAAACAACACAGTGGCGAGTGCCTCATGAACTAACCTCTTGTTTCATTTGGTAGCGCTGTTAAGAACTGAATGTGAAGAACAGGGGCAAAGTGCTACATACTCCACTCTGTGATGGAACACTTTGGCGAGTGCCTCATTGAACTAACCTATTGTTTCAATTAGTTAGCAAGGTGAAAAACTGAATTCCTAGAACTAGCAGCAAAGAGCCTTAAGTTTACTCTGTGAAACAACACAGTGGCAGAGTGCCTCACTGAACTAACCTCTTGTTTCATTTAGTAGCACTGTTAGGAACTGAATGCACAGAACAGGTATCAACGTGCTATACACTCTACTCTGTGAACCAACACTGTGGCGAGTGTCTCAATGAACTAACCTCTTGTTTCATTTAGGTAGCACGGTAAAAACCTGAATGCCAGAAGTAGCAGCAAAGAGCCTTACGCTTTACTCTGTGAAACAACACAGTGGCGAGTGCCTCACTGAACTAACCTCTCGTTTCTTTTAGTTAGCACGGTTAAGAACTGAATGCGCAGAACTGGAGCAAAGTGCTACATATTCCACTCTGTGAAGAACATTGGCGAGTGCCTCATTGAACTAACCTCTTGTTTCACTTAGTAGCACGGTTAAAAACTGAATGCGCAGAACTAGCAGCAAAGAGCCATACGCTTTACTCTGTGAAACAACACAGTGGCGAGTGCCTCACTGAACTAACCTCTTGTTTCATTTAGGTAGCACTGTTAGGAACTGAATGCGCAGAACAGGCAGCAAAGGTGCTATACACTCCACTCTGTGAACCAACACTGTGGCGAGTGCCTCACTGAACTAACCTCTTGTTTCACTTAGGTAGCACGGTTAAAAACTCAATGCGCAGAACTAGCAGCAAAGAGCCATATGCTTTACTCTGGGAAACAACACAGTGGCGAGTGCCTCATTGAACTAACCTCTTGTTTCTTTTAGTAGCACGGTTAAGAACTGAATGCGCAGAACAGGCAGCAAGTGCTACATACTCCACTCTGTGAAGGAACACTTTGGCGAGTGCCTCACTGAACTAACCTCTTGTTTCACTTAGATAGCACGGTTAAAAACTGAATGCGCAGAACTAGCAGCAAAGAGTACGCTTTACTCTGTGAAACAACACAGTGGCGAGGCCTCACTGAACTAACCTCTTGTTTCACTTAGGTAGCACGGTTAAAAACTGAATGCGCAGAACTAGCAGCAAAGAGCCATAGCTTTACTCTGTGAAACAACACAGTGGCGAGTGCCTCACTGAACTAACTGTTTCATTTAGTTAGCACGGTTAAAACTGAATGCGCAGAATAGCAGCAAAGAGCCTACGCTTTACTCTGTGAACCAACACTGTGGCGAGTGCCTCACTGAACTAACCTCTTGTTTCATTTAGTAGCACGGTTAAAAACTGAATGCGCAGAACTAGCAGCAAAGAGTACGTTTACTCTGTGAAACAACACAGTGGCGAGTGCCTCATGAACTAACCTCTTGTTTCATTTAGGTAGCATGAAGGAACTGAATGCGCAGAAGCAGCAAGTGCTATACCTCACTCTGTGAACAACACTGTGAGAGGCGAGTGCCTCATTGAACTAACCTCTTGTTTCACTTAGGTAGCACGGTTAAAAACAGAATGCGCAGAACAAGCAGCAAAGAGCCATACGCTTTACTCTGTGAAACAACACAGTGGTGAGTGCCTCACTGAACTAACCTCGTCTTTCATTTAGATAGCACGGTTAAAACCTGAATGCACAGAACTAGCAGCAAAGAGCCATACGATTTACTCTAGGAAAAAACACTTTGGCGAGTGCCTCACTGAACTAACCTCTTGTTTCATTTAGGTAGCACGGTTAAAAACTGAATGCCTAGAACTAGCAGCAAAGAGCCATATGCTTTACTCTGTGAAACAGCACAGTGGCGAGTGCCTCATTGAACTAACCTCTTAGTTTCTTTTAGTTAGCACGGTTAAGAACTGAATGCGCAGAACAGGCAGCAAATTGCTACATACTCCACTCTGTGAAGGAACACTTTGGCGAGTGCCTCACTGAACTAACCTCTTGTTTCACTTAGATAGCAAGGTTAAAAACTCAATGCACAGAACTAGCAGCAAAGAGCCATACGCTTTACTCTGTGAAACAACACAGTGGCGAGTGCCTCACTGAACTAACCTCTTGTTTCATTTAGGTAGCACTGCTAGGAACTGAATGCGCAGAACTGGCAGCAAAGGTGCTATACACTCCACTCTGTGAACCAACACTGTGGCGAGTGCCTCATTGATCTAACCTCTTGTTTCATTTAGGTAGCACGTTAGAACTGAATGCGAAGAACAGGCAGCAAAGTGCTACATACTCCACTCTGTGAATCAACACTGTGGCGAGTGCCTCATTGAACTAACCTCTTGTTTCACTTAGGTAGCACGGTTAAAAACTGAATGCGCAGAACCAGCAGCAAAGAGCCATACGCTTTAATCTGTGAAACAACACAGTGGCGAGGGCCTCACTGAACTAACCTCTTGTTTCATTTAGATAGCACTGTTAGGAACTGAATGCGCAGAACAGGCAGCAAAGTGCTATACACTCCACTCTGTGAACCACACTGTGGCGAGTGCCTCAATGAACTAACCTCTTGTTTCATTAGTTAGCACGGTAAAAACTGAATGCGCAGAACAGCAGCAAAGAGCCATACGCTTTACTCTGTGAAACAACACTGTGGCGAGTGCCTCACTGAACTAACCTCTTGTTTCATTTAGGTAGCACGGTTAAAAACTGAATGCGCAGAACTAGCAGCAAAGAGCCATACGCTTTACTCTGTGAAACAACACAGTGGCGAGTGCCTCACTGAACTAACCTCTTGTTTCATTTAGGTAGCACGGTTAAAGACTGAATGCGCAGAACTAGCAGCAAAGAGCCATACGCTTTACTCTGTGAAACAACACAGTGGCGAGTGCCTCACTGAACTAACCTCTTGTTTCATTTAGGTAGCACTGTTAGGGACTGATTGCGCAGAACAGGCAGCAACGTGCTATACACTCCACTCTGTGAACCAACACTGTGGCGAGTGCCTCATTGAACTAACCTCTTGTTTCACTTAGGTAGCACGGTTAAAAACTGAATGCGCAGAACAAGCAGCAAAGAGCCATACGCTTTACTCTGTGAAACAACACAGTGGCGAGTGCCTCACTGAACTAACCTCTGTTTCACTTAGATAGCACGGTAAAAACTGAATGCGCAGAACTGAGCAGCAAAGAGCCATAAGCTTTACTCTGTGAACCAACACTGTGGCGAGTGCCTCACTGAACTAACCTCTTGTTTCATTTAGGTAGCACGGTTAAAAACTGAATGCGAAGAACTAGCAGCAAAGAGCCGTACTTTACTCTGTGAAACAACACAGTGGCGAGTGCCTCAATGAACTACCTCTTGTTTAATTTAGGTAGCAATGCTAGGAATTGAATGCGCAGAACGGGCAGCAAGGTGCTATACACTCCACTCTGTGAATCAACACTGTGATGAGTGCCTCATTGAAATTACCTCTTGTTTCACTTAGGTAGCACGGTTAAAAACAGAATGCGCAGAACAAGCAGCAAAGAGCCATACGCTTTACTCTGTGAAACAACACAGTGGTGAGTGCCTCACTGAACTAACCTCGTCTTTCATTTAGATAGCACGGTTAAAACCTGAATGCACAGAACTAGCAGCAAAGAGCCATACGATTTACTCTAGGAAAAAACACTTTGGCGAGTGCCTCACTGAACTAACCTCTTGTTTCATTTAGGTAGCACGGTTTAAAACTGAATGCGCAGAACTAGCAGCAAAGAGCCATAAGCTTTACTCTGTGAAACAACACAGTGGCGAGTGCCTCACTGAACTAACCTCTTGTTTCATTAGGTAGCACTGTTAGAACTGAATGCGCAGAACAGGCAGCAAGGTGCTATACACTCCACTCTGTGAACCAACACTGTGGCGAGTGCCTCATTGAACTAACCTCTTGTTTCAATTAGGTAGCACGGTTAAAAACTGAATGCGCAGAACTAGCAGCAAAGAGCCTTACGCTTTACTCTGTGAAACAACACAGTGGCGAGTGCCTCACTGAACTAACCTCTTGTTTCATTTAGGTAGCACGGTTAAAAACTGAATGCGCAGAACTAGCAGCAAAGAGCCTTACGCTTTACTCTGTGAAACAACACAGTGGCGAGTGCCTCACTGAACTAACCTCTTGTTTCATTTAGGTAGCACTGTTAGAACTGAATGCGCAGAACAGGCAGCAAGTGCCTATACACTCCACTCTGTGAACCAACACTGTGGCGAGTGCCTCATTGAACTAACCTCTTGTTTCCTTTAGGTAGCACGGTTAAAAACTGAATGCGTAGAACAAGCAGCAAAGAGCCGTACTCTTTACTCTGTGAAACAACACAGTGGCGAGTGCCTCATTGAACTAACCACTTGTTTCCCTTAGGTAGCACGGTTAAAAACTCAATGCGCAGAACTAGCAGCAAAGAGCCATATGCTTTATTCTGGGAAACAACACAGTGGCGAGTGCCTCATTGAACTAACCTCTTTTTTCATTTAGGAAGCACGGTAAAAACCTGAATGCACAGAACTAGCGGCAAAGAGTCATAGGCTTTCCTCTGTGAAACAACACTGTGGCGAGTGCCTCACTGAACTAACCTCTTGTTTCATTTAGGTAGCACTGTTAGGAACTGAATGCGCAGAACAGGCAGCAAGGTGCTATACACTCCACTCTGTGAACCAACACTGTGGCGAGTGCCTCTTTGAACTAACCTCTTGTTTCACGTAGGTAGCACGGTTAAAAACTCAATGCGCAGAACTAGCAGCAAAGAGCCATAAGCTTTATTCTGGGAAACAACACAGTGGCGAGTGCCTCATTGAACTAACCTCTCGTTTCTTTTAGTTAGCACGGTTAAGAACTGAATGCGCAGGACAGGCAGCAAATGCTACATACTCCACTCTGTGAAACGAACACTGTGGCGAGTGCCTCACTGAACTAACCTCTTGTTTCACTTAGATAGCACGGTAAAAAACTGAATGCGCAGAATGAGCAGCAAAGAGCCCTAAGCTTTACTCTGTGAAACAACACAGTGGCGAGGGCCTCATTGAACTAACCTCTTCTTTCCCTTAGGTAGCACGGTTAAAAACTGAATGCGCAGAACAAGCAGCAAAGAGCCATACGCTTTACTCTGTGAAACAACACAGTGGCGAGTGCCTCACTGAACTAACCTCTTGTTAATTTACATAGCACGGTTAAAAACTGAATGCCTAGAGCTAGCAGCAAAGAGCCATACGCTTTACTCTGTGAAACAACACAGTGGCGAGTGCCTCACTGAACTAACCTCTTGTTTCTTTTAGGTAGCATGCTAGGAATTGAATGCGCAGAACGGGCAGCAAGGTGCCATACACTCCACTCTGTGAACCAACACTGTGGCGAGTGCCTCCTTGATCTAAGCTCTTGTTTCAATTAGGTCGCACCGTTAAAAACTGAAAGCGTAGAACAAGGAGCAAAGAGCCATACGCTTTACTCTCTGAAACAACACAGTGGCGAGTGACTCACTGAACTAACCTCTCGTTTCTTTTAGGTAGCATGCTAGGAATTGAATGCGCAGAACGGGCAGCAAGGTGCCATACACTCCACTCTGTGAACCAACACTGTGGCGAGTGCCTCCTTGATCTAAGCTCTTGTTTCAATTAGGTCGCACCGTTAAAAACTGAAAGCGTAGAACAAGGAGCAAAGAGCCATACGCTTTACTCTCTGAAACAACACAGTGGCGAGTGACTCACTGAACTAACCTCTTGTTTCATTTAGGTAGCACGGTTAAAACCTGAATGCGCAGAAGTAGCAGCAAAGAGCCGTACGCTTTACTCTGTGAAACAACACAGTGGCGAGTGCCTCAATGAACTAACCTCTTGTTTCATTTAAGAAGCACGGTTAAAAACTGAATGCGAAAAAACGACCAGCAAAGAGCCGTACGTTTTACTCTGTGAAACAACACAGTGGCGAGTGCCTCAATGAACTAACCTCTTGTTTAATTTAGGTAGCAATGCTAGGAATTGAATGCGCAGAACGGGCAGCAAGGTGCTATACACTCCACTCTGTGAATCAACACTGTGATGAGTGCCTCATTGAAATTACCTCTTGTTTCACTTAGGTAGCACGGTTAAAAACAGAATGCGCAGAACAAGCAGCAAAGAGCCATACGCTTTACTCTGTGAAACAACACAGTGGTGAGTGCCTCACTGAACTAACCTCGTCTTTCATTTAGATAGCACGGTTAAAACCTGAATGCACAGAACTAGCAGCAAAGAGCCATACGATTTACTCTAGGAAAAAACACTTTGGCGAGTGCCTCACTGAACTAACCTCTTGTTTCATTTAGGTAGCACGGTTAAAATCTGAATGCCTAGAACTAGCAGCAAAGAGCCATATGCTTTACTCTGTGAAACAGCACAGTGGCGAGTGCCTCATTGAACTAACCTCTTAGTTTCTTTTAGTTAGCACGGTTAAGAACTGAATGCGCAGAACAGGCAGCAAATTGCTACATACTCCACTCTGTGAAGGAACACTTTGGCGAGTGCCTCACTGAACTAACCTCTTGTTTCACTTAGATAGCAAGGTTAAAAACTCAATGCACAGAACTAGCAGCAAAGAGCCATACGCTTTACTCTGTGAAACAACACAGCGGCGAGTGCCTCACTGAACTAACCTCTTGTTTCATTTAGGTAGCACTGTTAGGAACTGAATGCGCAGAACAGGCAGCAAGGTGCTATACACTCCACTCTGTGAACCAACACTGTGGCGAGTGCCTCATTGAACTAACCTCTTGTTTCCCTTAGGTAGCACGGTTAAAAACTCAATGCGCAGAACTAGCAGCAAAGAGCCATATGCTTTATTCTGGGAAACAACACAGTGGCGAGTGCCTCATTGAACTAACCTCTCGTTTCTTTTAGATAGCACGGTTAAGAAATGAATGCGCAGAACAGGCAGCAAATTGCTACATACTCCACTCTGTGAAGGAACACTTTGGCGAGTGCCTCACTGAACTAACCTCCTGTTTCACTTAGATAGCACGGTTAAAACCTGAATGCGCAGAACTAGCAGCAAAGAGCCGTACGCTTTACTCTGTGAAACAACACAGTGGCGAGGGCCTCACTGAACTAACCTCTTGTTTCACTTAGGTAGCACGGTAAAAAACTGAATGCGCAGAACTAGCAGCAAAGAGCCATAGGCTTTACTCTGTGAAACAACACAGCGGCGAGTGCCTCACTGAACTAACCTGTTTCATTTACGTACCACGGTTAAAAACTGAATGACTAGAACTAGCAGCAAAGAGCCATACGCTTTACTCTGTGAACCAACACTGTGGCGAGTGCCTCACTGAACTAACCTCTTGTTTCATTTAGGAAGCACGGTTAAAAACTGAATGCGAAAAAACTACCAGCAAAGAGCCGTACGTTTTACTCTGTGAAACAACACAGTGGCGAGTGCCTCAATGAACTAACCTCTTGTTTAATTTAGGTAGCAATGCTAGGAATTGAATGCGCAGAACGGGCAGCAAGGTGCTATACACTCCACTCTGTGAATCAACACTGTGATGAGTGCCTCATTGAAATTACCTCTTGTTTCACTTAGGTAGCACGGTTAAAAACAGAATGCGCAGAACAAGCAGCAAAGAGCCATACGCTTTACTCTGTGAAACAACACAGTGGTGAGTGCCTCACTGAACTAACCTCGTCTTTCATTTAGATAGCACGGTTAAAACCTGAATGCACAGAACTAGCAGCAAAGAGCCATACGATTTACTCTAGGAAAAAACACTTTGGCGAGTGCCTCACTGAACTAACCTCTTGTTTCATTTAGGTAGCACGGTTAAAAACTGAATGCCTAGAACTAGCAGCAAAGAGCCATATGCTTTACTCTGTGAAACAGCACAGTGGCGAGTGCCTCATTGAACTAACCTCTTAGTTTCTTTTAGTTAGCACGGTTAAGAACTGAATGCGCAGAACAGGCAGCAAATTGCTACATACTCCACTCTGTGAAGGAACACTTTGGCGAGTGCCTCACTGAACTAACCTCTTGTTTCACTTAGATAGCAAGGTTAAAAACTCAATGCACAGAACTAGCAGCAAAGAGCCATACGCTTTACTCTGTGAAACAACACAGTGGCGAGTGCCTCACTGAACTAACCTCTTGTTTCATTTAGGTAGCAATGCTAGGAATTGAATGCGCAGAACGGGCAGCAAGGTGCTATACACTCCACTCTGTGAACCAACCCTGTGGCGAGTGCCTCATTGATCTAACCTCTTGTTTCATTTAGGTAGTGCCGTTAAGAACTGAATGCGAAGAACAGGGAGCAAAGTGCTACATACTCCACTCTGTGAATCAACACTGTGACGAGTGCCTCATTGAAATAACCTCTTGTTTCCTTAGGTAGCACGGTTAAAAACTGAATGCGCAGAACCAGCAGCAAAGAGCCATAGCTTTACTCTGTGAAACAACACAGTGGCGAGGGCCTCACTGAACTAACCTCTTGTTTCATTTAGATAGCACTGTTAGGAACTGAATGCGCAGAACAGGCATCAACGTGCTATACACTCCACTCTGTGAACCAACACTGTGGC
This sequence comes from Paguma larvata, assembly GCA_030068075.1. Lineage (NCBI taxonomy): Eukaryota > Metazoa > Chordata > Mammalia > Carnivora > Viverridae > Paguma > Paguma larvata. The sequence goes on along the minus strand of JAINVK010000790.1, from coordinate 31,429 downwards.
GAGTGCCTCAATGAACAAACCTCTTGTTTCAATTAGGTAGCACGGTAAAAACCTGAATGCGCACAACAAGCGGCAAAGAGTCATAGGCTTTCCTCTGTGAAACAACACTGTGGCGAGTGCCTCACTGAACTAACCTCTTGTTTCATTTAGGTAGCACGGTTAAAGACTGAATGCGCAGAACCAGTATCAAAGAGCCATACGCTTTACTCTGTGAAACAACACAGTGGCGAGTGCCTCACTGAACTAACCTCTTGTTTCATTTAGGTAGCACGGTTAAAGACTGAATGCGCAGAACCAGTATCAAAGAGCCATACGCTTTACTCTGTGAAACAACACAGTGGCGAGTGCCTCACTGATCTAACCTCTTGTTTCATTTAGGTAGCACTATTAGGAACTGAATACGCCGTACAGGCATCAACGTGCTATACACTCCACTCTGTGAACCAACACTGTGGCGAGTGCCTCATTGAACTAACCTCTTGTTTCCCTTAGGTAGCACGGTTAAAAACTGAATGCGCAGACCAGCAGCAAAGAGCCATACGCTTTACTCTGTGAAACAACACAGTGGCGAGGGCCTCACTGAACTAACCTCTTGTTTCATTTAGGTAGCACGGTTAAAAACTGAATGCGCATAACCAGCAGCAAAGAGCCATACGCTTTACTCTGTGAAACAACACAGTGACGAGTCCCTCACTGAACCAGCCTCTTGTTTAATTTACATAGCACGGTTAAAAACTGAATGCCTAGAACTAGCAGCAAAGAGCCTTAAGTTTTACTCTGTGAAACAACACAGTAGCGAGTGCCTCACTGAACTAACCTCTTGTTTCATTTAGATAGCACTGTTAGGAACTGAATGCGCAGAACAGGCATCAACGTGCTATACACTCCACTCTGTGAACCAACACTGTGGCGAGTGCCTCAATGAACAAACCTCTTGTTTCATTTAGGTAGCACGGTAAAAACCTGAATGCGCACAACAAGCGGCAAAGAGTCATAGGCTTTCCTCTGTGAAACAACACTGTGGCGAGTGCCTCACTGAACTAACCTCTTGTTTCATTTAGGTAGCACGGTTAAAGACTGAATGCGCAGAACCAGTATCAAAGAGCCATACGCTTTACTCTGTGAAACAACACAGTGGCGAGTGCCTCACTGAACTAACCTCTTATTTCATTTGGGTCGCGCTGTTAAGAACTGAATGCGAAGAACAGGGAGCAAAGTGGTACATACTCCAGTCTGTGATGGAACACTTTGTCGGGTGCCTCATTGAACTAACCTCTTGTTTCAATTAGGTAGCACAGTTAAAAACTGAATGCTTAGAACTAGCAGCAAAGAGCCATAGGCTTTCCTCTGTGAAACAACACAGTGGCGAGTGCCTCACTGAACTAACCTCTTGTTTCATTTAGGTAGCACGGTTAAAAACTGAATGCCTAGAACTAGCAGCAAAGAGCCTTACGTTTTCCTCTGTGAAACAACACAGTTGTGAGTGCCTCACTGAACTAACCTCTTGTTTCCTTTAGGTAGTACTGTTAGAACTGAATGCGCCGAACAGGCAGCAACGTGCTATACACTCCACTCTGTCAACCAACACTATGGCGAGTGTCTCATTGAACTAACAACTTGTTTCCCTTAGGTAGCACGGTTAAAAACTGAATGCGTAGAACAAGCAGCAAAGAGCCGTACTCTTTACTCTGTGAAACAACACAGTGGCGAGTGCCTCATTGAACTAACCACTTGTTTCCCTTAGGTAGCACGGTTAAAAACTCAATGCGCAGAACTAGCAGCAAAGAGCCATATGCTTTATTCTGGGAAACAACACAGTGGCGAGTGCCTCATTGAACTAACCTCTTTTTTCATTTAGGAAGCACGGTAAAAACCTGAATGCACAGAACTAGCGGCAAAGAGTCATAGGCTTTCCTCTGTGAAACAACACTGTGGCGAGTGCCTCACTGAACTAACCTCTTGTTTCATTTAGGTAGCACTGTTAGGAACTGAATGCGCAGAACAGGCAGCAAGGTGCTATACACTCCACTCTGTGAACCAACACTGTGGCGAGTGCCTCTTTGAACTAACCTCTTGTTTCACGTAGGTAGCACGGTTAAAAACTCAATGCGCAGAACTAGCAGCAAAGAGCCATAAGCTTTATTCTGGGAAACAACACAGTGGCGAGTGCCTCATTGAACTAACCTCTCGTTTCTTTTAGTTAGCACGGTTAAGAACTGAATGCGCAGGACAGGCAGCAAATGCTACATACTCCACTCTGTGAAACAACACAGTGGCGAGTGCCTCACTGAACTAACCTCTTGTTTCACTTAGATAGCACGGTAAAAAACTGAATGCGCAGCATGAGCAGCAAAGAGCCCTAAGCTTTACTCTGTGAAACAACACAGTGGCGAGGGCCTCATTGAACTAACCTCTTCTTTCCCTTAGGTAGCACGGTTAAAAACTGAATGCGCAGAACAAGCAGCAAAGAGCCATACGCTTTACTGTGAAACAACACAGTGTCGAGTGCCTCACTGAACTAACCTCTTGTTAAATTTACATAGCACGGTTAAAAACTGAATGCCTAGAGCTAGCAGCAAAGAGCCATACGCTTTACTCTGTGAAACAACACAGTGGCGAGTGCCTCACTGAACTAACCTCTCGTTTCTTTTAGGTAGCATGATAGGAATTGAATGCGCAGAACGGGCAGCAAGGTGCCATACACTCCACTCTGTGAACCAACACTGTGGCGAGTGCCTCCTTGATCTAAGCTCTTGTTTCAATTAGGTAGCACGGTTAAAAACTGAAAGCGTAGAACAAGGAGCAAAGAGCCATACGCTTTACTCTCTGAAACAACACAGTGGCGAGTGACTCACTGAACTAACCTCTTGTTTCATTTAGGTAGCACGGTTAAAACCTGAATGCGCAGAAGTAGCAGCAAAGAGCCGTACGCTTTACTCTGTGAAACAACACAGTGGCGAGTGCCTCACTGAACTAACCTCTTGTTTCATTTAGGTAGCACTGTTAGGAACTGAATGCGCAGAACAGGCAGCAAGGTGCTATACACTCCACTCTGTGAACCAACACTGTGGCGAGTGCCTCATTGAACTAACCTCTTGTTTCACTTAGGTAGCACGGTTAAAAACTCAATGCGCAGAACTAGCAGCAAAGAACCATATGCTTTATTCTGGGAAACAACACATTGGCGAGTGACTCATTGAACTAACCTCTCGTTTCTTTTAGATAGCACGGTTAAGAAATGAATGCGCAGAACAGGCAGCAAATTGCTACATACTCCACTCTGTGAAGGAACACTTTGGCGAGTGCCTCACTGAGCTAACCTCCTGTTTCACTTAGATAGCACGGTTAAAACCTGAATGCGCAGAATTAGCAGCAAAGAGCCGAACGCTTTACTCTGTGAAACAACACAGCGGCGAGTGCCTCACTGAACTAACCTGTTTCATTTACGTACCACGGTTAAAAACTGAATGACTAGAACTAGCAGCAAAGAGCCATACGCTTTACTCTGTGAACCAACACTGTGGCGAGTGCCTCACTGAACTAACCTCTTGTTTCATTTAAGAAGCACGGTTAAAAACTGAATGCGAAAAAACTACCAGCAAAGAGCCGTACGTTTTACTCTGTGAAACAACACAGTGGCGAGTGCCTCAATGAACTAACCTCTTGTTTAATTTAGGTAGCAATGCTAGGAATTGAATGCGCAGAACGGGCAGCAAGGTGCTATACACTCCACTCTGTGAATCAACACTGTGATGAGTGCCTCATTGAAATTACCTCTTGTTTCACTTAGGTAGCACGGTAAAAAACTGAATGCGCAGAACAAGCAGCAAAGAGCCATACGCTTTACTCTGTGAAACAACACAGTGGTGAGTGCCTCACTGAACTAACCTCTTGTTTCATTAGATAGCACGGTTAAAACCTGAATGCACAGAACTAGCAGCAAAGAGCCATACGATTTACTCTAGGAAAAAACACTTTGGCGAGTGCCTCACTGAACTAACCTCTTGTTTCATTTAGGTAGCACGGTTAAAATCTGAATGCCTAGAACTAGCAGCAAAGAGCCATATGCTTTACTCTGTGAAACAGCACAGTGGCGAGTGCCTCATTGAACTAACCTCTTAGTTTCTTTTAGTTAGCACGGTTAAGAACTGAATGCGCAGAACAGGCAGCAAATTGCTACATACTCCACTCTGTGAAGGAACACTTTGGCGAGTGCCTCACTGAACTAACCTCTTGTTTCACTTAGATAGCAAGGTTAAAAACTCAATGCACAGAACTAGCAGCAAAGAGCCATACGCTTTACTCTGTGAAACAACACAGTGGCGAGTGCCTCACTGAACTAACCTCTTGTTTCATTTAGGTAGCACTGTTAGGAACTGAATGCGCAGAACAGGCAGCAAGGTGCTATACACTCCACTCTGTGAACCAACACTGTGGCGAGTGCCTCCTTGATCTAAGCTCTTGTTTCAATTAGGTCGCACCGTTAAAAACTGAAAGCGTAGAACAAGGAGCAAAGAGCCATACGCTTTACTCTCTGAAACAACACAGTGGCGAGTGACTCACTGAACTAACCTCTCGTTTCTTTTAGGTAGCATGCTAGGAATTGAATGCGCAGAACGGGCAGCAAGGTGCCATACACTCCACTCTGTGAACCAACACTGTGGCGAGTGCCTCCTTGATCTAAGCTCTTGTTTCAATTAGGTCGCACCGTTAAAAACTGAAAGCGTAGAACAAGGAGCAAAGAGCCATACGCTTTACTCTCTGAAACAACACAGTGGCGAGTGACTCACTGAACTAACCTCTTGTTTCATTTAGGTAGCACGGTTAAAACCTGAATGCGCAGAAGTAGCAGCAAAGAGCCGTACGCTTTACTCTGTGAAACAACACAGTGGCGAGTGCCTCAATGAACTAACCTCTTGTTTCATTTAAGAAGCACGGTTAAAAACTGAATGCGAAAAAACGACCAGCAAAGAGCCGTACGTTTTACTCTGTGAAACAACACAGTGGCGAGTGCCTCAATGAACTAACCTCTTGTTTAATTTAGGTAGCAATGCTAGGAATTGAATGCGCAGAACGGGCAGCAAGGTGCTATACACTCCACTCTGTGAATCAACACTGTGATGAGTGCCTCATTGAAATTACCTCTTGTTTCACTTAGGTAGCACGGTTAAAAACAGAATGCGCAGAACAAGCAGCAAAGAGCCATACGCTTTACTCTGTGAAACAACACAGTGGTGAGTGCCTCACTGAACTAACCTCGTCTTTCATTTAGATAGCACGGTTAAAACCTGAATGCACAGAACTAGCAGCAAAGAGCCATACGATTTACTCTAGGAAAAAACACTTTGCCGAGTGCCTCACTGAACTAACCTCTTGTTTCATTTAGGTAGCACGGTTAAAATCTGAATGCCTAGAACTGGCAGCAAAGAGCCATATGCTTTACTCTGTGAAACAGCACAGTGGCGAGTGCCTCATTGAACTAACCTCTTAGTTTCTTTTAGTTAGCACGGTTAAGAACTGAATGCGCAGAACAGGCAGCAAATTGCTACATACTCCACTCTGTGAAGGAACACTTTGGCGAGTGCCTCACTGAACTAACCTCTTGTTTCACTTAGATAGCAAGGTTAAAAACTCAATGCACAGAACTAGCAGCAAAGAGCCATACGCTTTACTCTGTGAAACAACACAGCGGCGAGTGCCTCACTGAACTAACCTCTTGTTTCATTTAGGTAGCACTGTTAGGAACTGAATGCGCAGAACAGGCAGCAAGGTGCTATACACTCCACTCTGTGAACCAACACTGTGGCGAGTGCCTCATTGAACTAACCTCTTGTTTCCCTTAGGTAGCACGGTTAAAAACTCAATGCGCAGAACTAGCAGCAAAGAGCCATATGCTTTATTCTGGGAAACAACACATTGGCGAGTGCCTCATTGAACTAACCTCTCGTTTCTTTTAGATAGCACGGTTAAGAAATGAATGCGCAGAACAGGCAGCAAATTGCTACATACTCCACTCTGTGAAGGAACACTTTGGCGAGTGCCTCACTGAACTAACCTCCTGTTTCACTTAGATAGCACGGTTAAAACCTGAATGCGCAGAACTAGCAGCAAAGAGCCGTACGCTTTACTCTGTGAAACAACACAGTGGCGAGGGCCTCACTGAACTAACCTCTTGTTTCACTTAGGTAGCACGGTAAAAAACTGAATGCGCAGAACTAGCAGCAAAGAGCCATAGGCTTTACTCTGTGAAACAACACAGCGGCGAGTGCCTCACTGAACTAACCTGTTTCATTTACGTACCACGGTTAAAAACTGAATGACTAGAACTAGCAGCAAAGAGCCATACGCTTTACTCTGTGAACCAACACTGTGGCGAGTGCCTCACTGAACTAACCTCTTGTTTCATTTAGGAAGCACGGTTAAAAACTGAATGCGAAAAAACTACCAGCAAAGAGCCGTACGTTTTACTCTGTGAAACAACACAGTGGCGAGTGCCTCAATGAACTAACCTCTTGTTTAATTTAGGTAGCAATGCTAGGAATTGAATGCGCAGAACGGGCAGCAAGGTGCTATACACTCCACTCTGTGAATCAACACTGTGATGAGTGCCTCATTGAAATTACCTCTTGTTTCACTTAGGTAGCACGGTTAAAAACAGAATGCGCAGAACAAGCAGCAAAGAGCCATACGCTTTACTCTGTGAAACAACACAGTGGTGAGTGCCTCACTGAACTAACCTCGTCTTTCATTTAGATAGCACGGTTAAAACCTGAATGCACAGAACTAGCAGCAAAGAGCCATACGATTTACTCTAGGAAAAAACACTTTGGCGAGTGCCTCACTGAACTAACCTCTTGTTTCATTTAGGTAGCACGGGTAAAAACTGAATGCCTAGAACTAGCAGCAAAGAGCCATATGCTTTACTCTGTGAAACAGCACAGTGGCGAGTGCCTCATTGAACTAACCTCTTAGTTTCTTTTAGTTAGCACGGTTAAGAACTGAATGCGCAGAACAGGCAGCAAATTGCTACATACTCCACTCTGTGAAGGAACACTTTGGCGAGTGCCTCACTGAACTAACCTCTTGTTTCACTTAGATAGCAAGGTTAAAAACTCAATGCACAGAACTAGCAGCAAAGAGCCATACGCTTTACTCTGTGAAACAACACAGTGGCGAGTGCCTCACTGAACTAACCTCTTGTTTCATTTAGGTAGCAATGCTAGGAATTGAATGCGCAGAACGGGCAGCAAGGTGCTATACACTCCACTCTGTGAACCAACCCTGTGGCGAGTGCCTCATTGATCTAACCTCTTGTTTCATTTAGGTAGTGCCGTTAAGAACTGAATGCGAAGAACAGGGAGCAAAGTGCTACATACTCCACTCTGTGAATCAACACTGTGACGAGTGCCTCATTGAAATAACCTCTTGTTTCCCTTAGGTAGCACGGTTAAAAACTGAATGCGCAGAACCAGCAGGAAAGAGCCATACGCTTTAATCTGTGAAACAACACAGTGGCGAGGGCCTCACTGAACTAACCTCTTGTTTCATTTAGATAGCACTGTTAGGAACTGAATGCGCAGAACAGGCATCAACGTGCTATACACTCCACTCTGTGAACCAACACTGTGGCGAGTGCCTCAATGAACAAACCTCTTGTTTCAATTAGGTAGCACGGTAAAAACCTGAATGCGCACAACAAGCGGAAAGAGTCATAGGCTTTCCTCTGTGAAACAACACTGTGGCGAGTGCCTCACTGAACTAACCTCTTGTTTCATTTAGGTAGCACGGTTAAAGACTGAATGCGCAGAACCAGTATCAAAGAGCCATACGCTTTACTCTGTGAAACAACACAGTGGCGAGTGCCTCACTGAACTAACCTCTTGTTTCATTTAGGTAGCACGGTTAAAGACTGAATGCGCAGAACCAGTATCAAAGAGCCATACGCTTTACTCTGTGAAACAACACAGTGGCGAGTGCCTCACTGATCTAACCTCTTGTTTCATTTAGGTAGCACTATTAGGAACTGAATACGCCGTACAGGCATCAACGTGCTATACACTCCACTCTGTGAACCAACACTGTGGCGAGTGCCTCATTGAACTAACCTCTTGTTTCCCTTAGGTAGCACGGTTAAAAACTGAATGCGCAGACCAGCAGCAAAGAGCCATACGCTTTACTCTGTGAAACAACACAGTGGCGAGGGCCTCACTGAACTAACCTCTTGTTTCATTTAGGTAGCACGGTTAAAAACTGAATGCGCATAACCAGCAGCAAAGAGCCATACGCTTTACTCTGTGAAACAACACAGTGACGAGTCCCTCACTGAACCAGCCTCTTGTTTAATTTACATAGCACGGTTAAAAACTGAATGCCTAGAACTAGCAGCAAAGAGCCTTAAGTTTTACTCTGTGAAACAACACAGTAGCGAGTGCCTCACTGAACTAACCTCTTGTTTCATTTAGATAGCACTGTTAGGAACTGAATGCGCAGAACAGGCATCAACGTGCTATACACTCCACTCTGTGAACCAACACTGTGGCGAGTGCCTCAATGAACAAACCTCTTGTTTCATTTAGGTAGCACGGTAAAAACCTGAATGCGCACAACAAGCGGCAAAGAGTCATAGGCTTTCCTCTGTGAAACAACACTGTGGCGAGTGCCTCACTGAACTAACCTCTTGTTTCATTTAGGTAGCACGGTTAAAGACTGAATGCGCAGAACCAGTATCAAAGAGCCATACGCTTTACTCTGTGAAACAACACAGTGGCGAGTGCCTCACTGAACTAACCTCTTATTTCATTTGGGTCGCGCTGTTAAGAACTGAATGCGAAGAACAGGGAGCAAAGTGGTACATACTCCAGTCTGTGATGGAACACTTTGTCGGGTGCCTCATTGAACTAACCTCTTGTTTCAATTAGGTAGCACAGTTAAAAACTGAATGCTTAGAACTAGCAGCAAAGAGCCATAGGCTTTCCTCTGTGAAACAACACAGTGGCGAGTGCCTCACTGAACTAACCTCTTGTTTCATTTAGGTAGCACGGTTAAAAACTGAATGCCTAGAACTAGCAGCAAAGAGCCTTACGTTTTCCTCTGTGAAACAACACAGTTGTGAGTGCCTCACTGAACTAACCTCTTGTTTCCTTTAGGTAGTACTGTTAGAACTGAATGCGCCGAACAGGCAGCAACGTGCTATACACTCCACTCTGTCAACCAACACTATGGCGAGTGTCTCATTGAACTAACAACTTGTTTCCCTTAGGTAGCACGGTTAAAAACTGAATGCGTAGAACAAGCAGCAAAGAGCCGTACTCTTTACTCTGTGAAACAACACAGTGGCGAGTGCCTCATTGAACTAACCACTTGTTTCCCTTAGGTAGCACGGTTAAAAACTCAATGCGCAGAACTAGCAGCAAAGAGCCATATGCTTTATTCTGGGAAACAACACAGTGGCGAGTGCCTCATTGAACTAACCTCTTTTTTCATTTAGGAAGCACGGTAAAAACCTGAATGCACAGAACTAGCGGCAAAGAGTCATAGGCTTTCCTCTGTGAAACAACACTGTGGCGAGTGCCTCACTGAACTAACCTCTTGTTTCATTTAGGTAGCACTGTTAGGAACTGAATGCGCAGAACAGGCAGCAAGGTGCTATACACTCCACTCTGTGAACCAACACTGTGGCGAGTGCCTCTTTGAACTAACCTCTTGTTTCACGTAGGTAGCACGGTTAAAAACTCAATGCGCAGAACTAGCAGCAAAGAGCCATAAGCTTTATTCTGGGAAACAACACAGTGGCGAGTGCCTCATTGAACTAACCTCTCGTTTCTTTTAGTTAGCACGGTTAAGAACTGAATGCGCAGGACAGGCAGCAAATGCTACATACTCCACTCTGTGAAACAACACAGTGGCGAGTGCCTCACTGAACTAACCTCTTGTTTCACTTAGATAGCACGGTAAAAAACTGAATGCGCAGCATGAGCAGCAAAGAGCCCTAAGCTTTACTCTGTGAAACAACACAGTGGCGAGGGCCTCATTGAACTAACCTCTTCTTTCCCTTAGGTAGCACGGTTAAAAACTGAATGCGCAGAACAAGCAGCAAAGAGCCATACGCTTTACTGTGAAACAACACAGTGTCGAGTGCCTCACTGAACTAACCTCTTGTTAAATTTACATAGCACGGTTAAAAACTGAATGCCTAGAGCTAGCAGCAAAGAGCCATACGCTTTACTCTGTGAAACAACACAGTGGCGAGTGCCTCACTGAACTAACCTCTCGTTTCTGTTAGGTAGCATGCTAGGAATTGAATGCGCAGAACGGGCAGCAAGGTGCCATACACTCCACTCTGTGAACCAACACTGTGGCGAGTGCCTCCTTGATCTAAGCTCTTGTTTCAATTAGGTAGCACGGTTAAAAACTGAAAGCGTAGAACAAGGAGCAAAGAGCCATACGCTTTACTCTCTGAAACAACACAGTGGCGAGTGACTCACTGAACTAACCTCTTGTTTCATTTAGGTAGCACGGTTAAAACCTGAATGCGCAGAAGTAGCAGCAAAGAGCCGTACGCTTTACTCTGTGAAACAACACAGTGGCGAGTGCCTCACTGAACTAACCTCTTGTTTCATTTAGGTAGCACTGTTAGGAACTGAATGCGCAGAACAGGCAGCAAGGTGCTATACACTCCACTCTGTGAGCCAACACTGTGGCGAGTGCCTCATTGAACTAACCTCTTGTTTCACTTAGGTAGCACGGTTAAAAACTCAATGCGCAGAACTAGCAGCAAAGAACCATATGCTTTATTCTGGGAAACAACACATTGGCGAGTGACTCATTGAACTAACCTCTCGTTTCTTTTAGATAGCACGGTTAAGAAATGAATGCGCAGAACAGGCAGCAAATTGCTACATACTCCACTCTGTGAAGGAACACTTTGGCGAGTGCCTCACTGAGCTAACCTCCTGTTTCACTTAGATAGCACGGTTAAAACCTGAATGCGCAGAATTAGCAGCAAAGAGCCGAACGCTTTACTCTGTGAAACAACACAGCGGCGAGTGCCTCACTGAACTAACCTGTTTCATTTACGTACCACGGTTAAAAACTGAATGACTAGAACTAGCAGCAAAGAGCCATACGCTTTACTCTGTGAACCAACACTGTGGCGAGTGCCTCACTGAACTAACCTCTTGTTTCATTTAGGTAGCACGGTTAAAATCTGAATGCCTAGAACTGGCAGCAAAGAGCCATATGCTTTACTCTGTGAAACAGCACAGTGGCGAGTGCCTCATTGAACTAACCTCTCGTTTCTTTTAGTTAGCACGGTTAAGAACTGAATGCGCAGGACAGGCAGCAAATGCTACATACTCCACTCTGTGAAACAACACAGTGGCGAGTGCCTCACTGAACTAACCTCTTGTTTCACTTAGATAGCACGGTAAAAAACTGAATGCGCAGCATGAGCAGCAAAGAGCCCTAAGCTTTACTCTGTGAAACAACACAGTGGCGAGGGCCTCATTGAACTAACCTCTTCTTTCCCTTAGGTAGCACGGTTAAAAACTGAATGCGCAGAACAAGCAGCAAAGAGCCATACGCTTTACTGTGAAACAACACAGTGTCGAGTGCCTCACTGAACTAACCTCTTGTTAAATTTACATAGCACGGTTAAAAACTGAATGCCTAGAGCTAGCAGCAAAGAGCCATACGCTTTACTCTGTGAAACAACACAGTGGCGAGTGCCTCACTGAACTAACCTCTCGTTTCTGTTAGGTAGCATGCTAGGAATTGAATGCGCAGAACGGGCAGCAAGGTGCCATACACTCCACTCTGTGAACCAACACTGTGGCGAGTGCCTCCTTGATCTAAGCTCTTGTTTCAATTAGGTAGCACGGTTAAAAACTGAAAGCGTAGAACAAGGAGCAAAGAGCCATACGCTTTACTCTCTGAAACAACACAGTGGCGAGTGACTCACTGAACTAACCTCTTGTTTCATTTAGGTAGCACGGTTAAAACCTGAATGCGCAGAAGTAGCAGCAAAGAGCCGTACGCTTTACTCTGTGAAACAACACAGTGGCGAGTGCCTCACTGAACTAACCTCTTGTTTCATTTAGGTAGCACTGTTAGGAACTGAATGCGCAGAACAGGCAGCAAGGTGCTATACACTCCACTCTGTGAGCCAACACTGTGGCGAGTGCCTCATTGAACTAACCTCTTGTTTCACTTAGGTAGCACGGTTAAAAACTCAATGCGCAGAACTAGCAGCAAAGAACCATATGCTTTATTCTGGGAAACAACACATTGGCGAGTGACTCATTGAACTAACCTCTCGTTTCTTTTAGATAGCACGGTTAAGAAATGAATGCGCAGAACAGGCAGCAAATTGCTACATACTCCACTCTGTGAAGGAACACTTTGGCGAGTGCCTCACTGAGCTAACCTCCTGTTTCACTTAGATAGCACGGTTAAAACCTGAATGCGCAGAATTAGCAGCAAAGAGCCGAACGCTTTACTCTGTGAAACAACACAGCGGCGAGTGCCTCACTGAACTAACCTGTTTCATTTACGTACCACGGTTAAAAACTGAATGACTAGAACTAGCAGCAAAGAGCCATACGCTTTACTCTGTGAACCAACACTGTGGCGAGTGCCTCACTGAACTAACCTCTTGTTTCATTTAAGAAGCACGGTTAAAAACTGAATGCGAAAAAACTACCAGCAAAGAGCCGTACGTTTTACTCTGTGAAACAACACAGTGGCGAGTGCCTCAATGAACTAACCTCTTGTTTAATTTAGGTAGCAATGCTAGGAATTGAATGCGCAGAACGGGCAGCAAGGTGCTATACACTCCACTCTGTGAATCAACACTGTGATGAGTGCCTCATTGAAATTACCTCTTGTTTCACTTAGGTAGCACGGTAAAAAACTGAATGCGCAGAACAAGCAGCAAAGAGCCATACGCTTTACTCTGTGAAACAACACAGTGGTGAGTGCCTCACTGAACTAACCTCTTGTTTCATTAGATAGCACGGTTAAAACCTGAATGCACAGAACTAGCAGCAAAGAGCCATACGATTTACTCTAGGAAAAAACACTTTGGCGAGTGCCTCACTGAACTAACCTCTTGTTTCATTTAGGTAGCACGGTTAAAATCTGAATGCCTAGAACTAGCAGCAAAGAGCCATATGCTTTACTCTGTGAAACAGCACAGTGGCGAGTGCCTCATTGAACTAACCTCTTAGTTTCTTTTAGTTAGCACGGTTAAGAACTGAATGCGCAGAACAGGCAGCAAATTGCTACATACTCCACTCTGTGAAGGAACACTTTGGCGAGTGCCTCACTGAACTAACCTCTTGTTTCACTTAGATAGCAAGGTTAAAAACTCAATGCACAGAACTAGCAGCAAAGAGCCATACGCTTTACTCTGTGAAACAACACAGTGGCGAGTGCCTCACTGAACTAACCTCTTGTTTCATTTAGGTAGCACTGTTAGGAACTGAATGCGCAGAACAGGCAGCAAGGTGCTATACACTCCACTCTGTGAACCAACACTGTGGCGAGTGCCTCCTTGATCTAAGCTCTTGTTTCAATTAGGTCGCACCGTTAAAAACTGAAAGCGTAGAACAAGGAGCAAAGAGCCATACGCTTTACTCTCTGAAACAACACAGTGGCGAGTGACTCACTGAACTAACCTCTCGTTTCTTTTAGGTAGCATGCTAGGAATTGAATGCGCAGAACGGGCAGCAAGGTGCCATACACTCCACTCTGTGAACCAACACTGTGGCGAGTGCCTCCTTGATCTAAGCTCTTGTTTCAATTAGGTCGCACCGTTAAAAACTGAAAGCGTAGAACAAGGAGCAAAGAGCCATACGCTTTACTCTCTGAAACAACACAGTGGCGAGTGACTCACTGAACTAAACTCTTGTTTCATTTAGGTAGCACGGTTAAAACCTGAATGCGCAGAAGTAGCAGCAAAGAGCCGTACGCTTTACTCTGTGAAACAACACAGTGGCGAGTGCCTCAATGAACTAACCTCTTGTTTCATTTAAGAAGCACGGTTAAAAACTGAATGCGAAAAAACGACCAGCAAAGAGCCGTACGTTTTACTCTGTGAAACAACACAGTGGCGAGTGCCTCAATGAACTAACCTCTTGTTTAATTTAGGTAGCAATGCTAGGAATTGAATGCGCAGAACGGGCAGCAAGGTGCTATACACTCCACTCTGTGAATCAACACTGTGATGAGTGCCTCATTGAAATTACCTCTTGTTTCACTTAGGTAGCACGGTTAAAAACAGAATGCGCAGAACAAGCAGCAAAGAGCCATACGCTTTACTCTGTGAAACAACACAGTGGTGAGTGCCTCACTGAACTAACCTCGTCTTTCATTTAGATAGCACGGTTAAAACCTGAATGCACAGAACTAGCAGCAAAGAGCCATACGATTTACTCTAGGAAAAAACACTTTGCCGAGTGCCTCACTGAACTAACCTCTTGTTTCATTTAGGTAGCACGGTTAAAATCTGAATGCCTAGAACTGGCAGCAAAGAGCCATATGCTTTACTCTGTGAAACAGCACAGTGGCGAGTGCCTCATTGAACTAACCTCTTAGTTTCTTTTAGTTAGCACGGTTAAGAACTGAATGCGCAGAACAGGCAGCAAATTGCTACATACTCCACTCTGTGAAGGAACACTTTGGCGAGTGCCTCACTGAACTAACCTCTTGTTTCACTTAGATAGCAAGGTTAAAAACTCAATGCACAGAACTAGCAGCAAAGAGCCATACGCTTTACTCTGTGAAACAACACAGCGGCGAGTGCCTCACTGAACTAACCTCTTGTTTCATTTAGGTAGCACTGTTAGGAACTGAATGCGCAGAACAGGCAGCAAGGTGCTATACACTCCACTCTGTGAACCAACACTGTGGCGAGTGCCTCATTGAACTAACCTCTTGTTTCCCTTAGGTAGCACGGTTAAAAACTCAATGCGCAGAACTAGCAGCAAAGAGCCATATGCTTTATTCTGGGAAACAACACATTGGCGAGTGCCTCATTGAACTAACCTCTCGTTTCTTTTAGATAGCACGGTTAAGAAATGAATGCGCAGAACAGGCAGCAAATTGCTACATACTCCACTCTGTGAAGGAACACTTTGGCGAGTGCCTCACTGAACTAACCTCCTGTTTCACTTAGATAGCACGGTTAAAACCTGAATGCGCAGAACTAGCAGCAAAGAGCCGTACGCTTTACTCTGTGAAACAACACAGTGGCGAGGGCCTCACTGAACTAACCTCTTGTTTCACTTAGGTAGCACGGTAAAAAACTGAATGCGCAGAACTAGCAGCAAAGAGCCATAGGCTTTACTCTGTGAAACAACACAGCGGCGAGTGCCTCACTGAACTAACCTGTTTCATTTACGTACCACGGTTAAAAACTGAATGACTAGAACTAGCAGCAAAGAGCCATACGCTTTACTCTGTGAACCAACACTGTGGCGAGTGCCTCACTGAACTAACCTCTTGTTTCATTTAGGAAGCACGGTTAAAAACTGAATGCGAAAAAACTACCAGCAAAGAGCCGTACGTTTTACTCTGTGAAACAACACAGTGGCGAGTGCCTCAATGAACTAACCTCTTGTTTAATTTAGGTAGCAATGCTAGGAATTGAATGCGCAGAACGGGCAGCAAGGTGCTATACACTCCACTCTGTGAATCAACACTGTGATGAGTGCCTCATTGAAATTACCTCTTGTTTCACTTAGGTAGCACGGTTAAAAACAGAATGCGCAGAACAAGCAGCAAAGAGCCATACGCTTTACTCTGTGAAACAACACAGTGGTGAGTGCCTCACTGAACTAACCTCGTCTTTCATTTAGATAGCACGGTTAAAACCTGAATGCACAGAACTAGCAGCAAAGAGCCATACGATTTACTCTAGGAAAAAACACTTTGGCGAGTGCCTCACTGAACTAACCTCTTGTTTCATTTAGGTAGCACGGGTAAAAACTGAATGCCTAGAACTAGCAGCAAAGAGCCATATGCTTTACTCTGTGAAACAGCACAGTGGCGAGTGCCTCATTGAACTAACCTCTTAGTTTCTTTTAGTTAGCACGGTTAAGAACTGAATGCGCAGAACAGGCAGCAAATTGCTACATACTCCACTCTGTGAAGGAACACTTTGGCGAGTGCCTCACTGAACTAACCTCTTGTTTCACTTAGATAGCAAGGTTAAAAACTCAATGCACAGAACTAGCAGCAAAGAGCCATACGCTTTACTCTGTGAAACAACACAGTGGCGAGTGCCTCACTGAACTAACCTCTTGTTTCATTTAGGTAGCAATGCTAGGAATTGAATGCGCAGAACGGGCAGCAAGGTGCTATACACTCCACTCTGTGAACCAACCCTGTGGCGAGTGCCTCATTGATCTAACCTCTTGTTTCATTTAGGTAGTGCCGTTAAGAACTGAATGCGAAGAACAGGGAGCAAAGTGCTACATACTCCACTCTGTGAATCAACACTGTGACGAGTGCCTCATTGAAATAACCTCTTGTTTCCCTTAGGTAGCACGGTTAAAAACTGAATGCGCAGAACCAGCAGGAAAGAGCCATACGCTTTAATCTGTGAAACAACACAGTGGCGAGGGCCTCACTGAACTAACCTCTTGTTTCATTTAGATAGCACTGTTAGGAACTGAATGCGCAGAACAGGCATCAACGTGCTATACACTCCACTCTGTGAACCAACACTGTGGCGAGTGCCTCAATGAACAAACCTCTTGTTTCAATTAGGTAGCACGGTAAAAACCTGAATGCGCACAACAAGCGGAAAGAGTCATAGGCTTTCCTCTGTGAAACAACACTGTGGCGAGTGCCTCACTGAACTAACCTCTTGTTTCATTTAGGTAGCACGGTTAAAGACTGAATGCGCAGAACCAGTATCAAAGAGCCATACGCTTTACTCTGTGAAACAACACAGTGGCGAGTGCCTCACTGAACTAACCTCTTGTTTCATTTAGGTAGCACGGTTAAAGACTGAATGCGCAGAACCAGTATCAAAGAGCCATACGCTTTACTCTGTGAAACAACACAGTGGCGAGTGCCTCACTGATCTAACCTCTTGTTTCATTTAGGTAGCACTATTAGGAACTGAATACGCCGTACAGGCATCAACGTGCTATACACTCCACTCTGTGAACCAACACTGTGGCGAGTGCCTCATTGAACTAACCTCTTGTTTCCCTTAGGTAGCACGGTTAAAAACTGAATGCGCAGACCAGCAGCAAAGAGCCATACGCTTTACTCTGTGAAACAACACAGTGGCGAGGGCCTCACTGAACTAACCTCTTGTTTCATTTAGGTAGCACGGTTAAAAACTGAATGCGCATAACCAGCAGCAAAGAGCCATACGCTTTACTCTGTGAAACAACACAGTGACGAGTCCCTCACTGAACCAGCCTCTTGTTTAATTTACATAGCACGGTTAAAAACTGAATGCCTAGAACTAGCAGCAAAGAGCCTTAAGTTTTACTCTGTGAAACAACACAGTAGCGAGTGCCTCACTGAACTAACCTCTTGTTTCATTTAGATAGCACTGTTAGGAACTGAATGCGCAGAACAGGCATCAACGTGCTATACACTCCACTCTGTGAACCAACACTGTGGCGAGTGCCTCAATGAACAAACCTCTTGTTTCATTTAGGTAGCACGGTAAAAACCTGAATGCGCACAACAAGCGGCAAAGAGTCATAGGCTTTCCTCTGTGAAACAACACTGTGGCGAGTGCCTCACTGAACTAACCTCTTGTTTCATTTAGGTAGCACGGTTAAAGACTGAATGCGCAGAACCAGTATCAAAGAGCCATACGCTTTACTCTGTGAAACAACACAGTGGCGAGTGCCTCACTGAACTAACCTCTTATTTCATTTGGGTCGCGCTGTTAAGAACTGAATGCGAAGAACAGGGAGCAAAGTGGTACATACTCCAGTCTGTGATGGAACACTTTGTCGGGTGCCTCATTGAACTAACCTCTTGTTTCAATTAGGTAGCACAGTTAAAAACTGAATGCTTAGAACTAGCAGCAAAGAGCCATAGGCTTTCCTCTGTGAAACAACACAGTGGCGAGTGCCTCACTGAACTAACCTCTTGTTTCATTTAGGTAGCACGGTTAAAAACTGAATGCCTAGAACTAGCAGCAAAGAGCCTTACGTTTTCCTCTGTGAAACAACACAGTTGTGAGTGCCTCACTGAACTAACCTCTTGTTTCCTTTAGGTAGTACTGTTAGAACTGAATGCGCCGAACAGGCAGCAACGTGCTATACACTCCACTCTGTCAACCAACACTATGGCGAGTGTCTCATTGAACTAACAACTTGTTTCCCTTAGGTAGCACGGTTAAAAACTGAATGCGTAGAACAAGCAGCAAAGAGCCGTACTCTTTACTCTGTGAAACAACACAGTGGCGAGTGCCTCATTGAACTAACCACTTGTTTCCCTTAGGTAGCACGGTTAAAAACTCAATGCGCAGAACTAGCAGCAAAGAGCCATATGCTTTATTCTGGGAAACAACACAGTGGCGAGTGCCTCATTGAACTAACCTCTTTTTTCATTTAGGAAGCACGGTAAAAACCTGAATGCACAGAACTAGCGGCAAAGAGTCATAGGCTTTCCTCTGTGAAACAACACTGTGGCGAGTGCCTCACTGAACTAACCTCTTGTTTCATTTAGGTAGCACTGTTAGGAACTGAATGCGCAGAACAGGCAGCAAGGTGCTATACACTCCACTCTGTGAACCAACACTGTGGCGAGTGCCTCTTTGAACTAACCTCTTGTTTCACGTAGGTAGCACGGTTAAAAACTCAATGCGCAGAACTAGCAGCAAAGAGCCATAAGCTTTATTCTGGGAAACAACACAGTGGCGAGTGCCTCATTGAACTAACCTCTCGTTTCTTTTAGTTAGCACGGTTAAGAACTGAATGCGCAGGACAGGCAGCAAATGCTACATACTCCACTCTGTGAAACAACACAGTGGCGAGTGCCTCACTGAACTAACCTCTTGTTTCACTTAGATAGCACGGTAAAAAACTGAATGCGCAGCATGAGCAGCAAAGAGCCCTAAGCTTTACTCTGTGAAACAACACAGTGGCGAGGGCCTCATTGAACTAACCTCTTCTTTCCCTTAGGTAGCACGGTTAAAAACTGAATGCGCAGAACAAGCAGCAAAGAGCCATACGCTTTACTGTGAAACAACACAGTGTCGAGTGCCTCACTGAACTAACCTCTTGTTAAATTTACATAGCACGGTTAAAAACTGAATGCCTAGAGCTAGCAGCAAAGAGCCATACGCTTTACTCTGTGAAACAACACAGTGGCGAGTGCCTCACTGAACTAACCTCTCGTTTCTTTTAGGTAGCATGCTAGGAATTGAATGCGCAGAACGGGCAGCAAGGTGCCATACACTCCACTCTGTGAACCAACACTGTGGCGAGTGCCTCCTTGATCTAAGCTCTTGTTTCAATTAGGTAGCACGGTTAAAAACTGAAAGCGTAGAACAAGGAGCAAAGAGCCATACGCTTTACTCTCTGAAACAACACAGTGGCGAGTGACTCACTGAACTAACCTCTTGTTTCATTTAGGTAGCACGGTTAAAACCTGAATGCGCAGAAGTAGCAGCAAAGAGCCGTACGCTTTACTCTGTGAAACAACACAGTGGCGAGTGCCTCACTGAACTAACCTCTTGTTTCATTTAGGTAGCACTGTTAGGAACTGAATGCGCAGAACAGGCAGCAAGGTGCTATACACTCCACTCTGTGAGCCAACACTGTGGCGAGTGCCTCATTGAACTAACCTCTTGTTTCACTTAGGTAGCACGGTTAAAAACTCAATGCGCAGAACTAGCAGCAAAGAACCATATGCTTTATTCTGGGAAACAACACATTGGCGAGTGACTCATTGAACTAACCTCTCGTTTCTTTTAGATAGCACGGTTAAGAAATGAATGCGCAGAACAGGCAGCAAATTGCTACATACTCCACTCTGTGAAGGAACACTTTGGCGAGTGCCTCACTGAGCTAACCTCCTGTTTCACTTAGATAGCACGGTTAAAACCTGAATGCGCAGAATTAGCAGCAAAGAGCCGAACGCTTTACTCTGTGAAACAACACAGCGGCGAGTGCCTCACTGAACTAACCTGTTTCATTTACGTACCACGGTTAAAAACTGAATGACTAGAACTAGCAGCAAAGAGCCATACGCTTTACTCTGTGAACCAACACTGTGGCGAGTGCCTCACTGAACTAACCTCTTGTTTCATTTAAGAAGCACGGTTAAAAACTGAATGCGAAAAAACTACCAGCAAAGAGCCGTACGTTTTACTCTGTGAAACAACACAGTGGCGAGTGCCTCAATGAACTAACCTCTTGTTTAATTTAGGTAGCAATGCTAGGAATTGAATGCGCAGAACGGGCAGCAAGGTGCTATACACTCCACTCTGTGAATCAACACTGTGATGAGTGCCTCATTGAAATTACCTCTTGTTTCACTTAGGTAGCACGGTAAAAAACTGAATGCGCAGAACAAGCAGCAAAGAGCCATACGCTTTACTCTGTGAAACAACACAGTGGTGAGTGCCTCACTGAACTAACCTCTTGTTTCATTAGATAGCACGGTTAAAACCTGAATGCACAGAACTAGCAGCAAAGAGCCATACGATTTACTCTAGGAAAAAACACTTTGGCGAGTGCCTCACTGAACTAACCTCTTGTTTCATTTAGGTAGCACGGTTAAAATCTGAATGCCTAGAACTAGCAGCAAAGAGCCATATGCTTTACTCTGTGAAACAGCACAGTGGCGAGTGCCTCATTGAACTAACCTCTTAGTTTCTTTTAGTTAGCACGGTTAAGAACTGAATGCGCAGAACAGGCAGCAAATTGCTACATACTCCACTCTGTGAAGGAACACTTTGGCGAGTGCCTCACTGAACTAACCTCTTGTTTCACTTAGATAGCAAGGTTAAAAACTCAATGCACAGAACTAGCAGCAAAGAGCCATACGCTTTACTCTGTGAAACAACACAGTGGCGAGTGCCTCACTGAACTAACCTCTTGTTTCATTTAGGTAGCACTGTTAGGAACTGAATGCGCAGAACAGGCAGCAAGGTGCTATACACTCCACTCTGTGAACCAACACTGTGGCGAGTGCCTCCTTGATCTAAGCTCTTGTTTCAATTAGGTCGCACCGTTAAAAACTGAAAGCGTAGAACAAGGAGCAAAGAGCCATACGCTTTACTCTCTGAAACAACACAGTGGCGAGTGACTCACTGAACTAACCTCTCGTTTCTTTTAGGTAGCATGCTAGGAATTGAATGCGCAGAACGGGCAGCAAGGTGCCATACACTCCACTCTGTGAACCAACACTGTGGCGAGTGCCTCCTTGATCTAAGCTCTTGTTTCAATTAGGTCGCACCGTTAAAAACTGAAAGCGTAGAACAAGGAGCAAAGAGCCATACGCTTTACTCTCTGAAACAACACAGTGGCGAGTGACTCACTGAACTAAACTCTTGTTTCATTTAGGTAGCACGGTTAAAACCTGAATGCGCAGAAGTAGCAGCAAAGAGCCGTACGCTTTACTCTGTGAAACAACACAGTGGCGAGTGCCTCAATGAACTAACCTCTTGTTTCATTTAAGAAGCACGGTTAAAAACTGAATGCGAAAAAACGACCAGCAAAGAGCCGTACGTTTTACTCTGTGAAACAACACAGTGGCGAGTGCCTCAATGAACTAACCTCTTGTTTAATTTAGGTAGCAATGCTAGGAATTGAATGCGCAGAACGGGCAGCAAGGTGCTATACACTCCACTCTGTGAATCAACACTGTGATGAGTGCCTCATTGAAATTACCTCTTGTTTCACTTAGGTAGCACGGTTAAAAACAGAATGCGCAGAACAAGCAGCAAAGAGCCATACGCTTTACTCTGTGAAACAACACAGTGGTGAGTGCCTCACTGAACTAACCTCGTCTTTCATTTAGATAGCACGGTTAAAACCTGAATGCACAGAACTAGCAGCAAAGAGCCATACGATTTACTCTAGGAAAAAACACTTTGCCGAGTGCCTCACTGAACTAACCTCTTGTTTCATTTAGGTAGCACGGTTAAAATCTGAATGCCTAGAACTGGCAGCAAAGAGCCATATGCTTTACTCTGTGAAACAGCACAGTGGCGAGTGCCTCATTGAACTAACCTCTTAGTTTCTTTTAGTTAGCACGGTTAAGAACTGAATGCGCAGAACAGGCAGCAAATTGCTACATACTCCACTCTGTGAAGGAACACTTTGGCGAGTGCCTCACTGAACTAACCTCTTGTTTCACTTAGATAGCAAGGTTAAAAACTCAATGCACAGAACTAGCAGCAAAGAGCCATACGCTTTACTCTGTGAAACAACACAGCGGCGAGTGCCTCACTGAACTAACCTCTTGTTTCATTTAGGTAGCACTGTTAGGAACTGAATGCGCAGAACAGGCAGCAAGGTGCTATACACTCCACTCTGTGAACCAACACTGTGGCGAGTGCCTCATTGAACTAACCTCTTGTTTCCCTTAGGTAGCACGGTTAAAAACTCAATGCGCAGAACTAGCAGCAAAGAGCCATATGCTTTATTCTGGGAAACAACACATTGGCGAGTGCCTCATTGAACTAACCTCTCGTTTCTTTTAGATAGCACGGTTAAGAAATGAATGCGCAGAACAGGCAGCAAATTGCTACATACTCCACTCTGTGAAGGAACACTTTGGCGAGTGCCTCACTGAACTAACCTCCTGTTTCACTTAGATAGCACGGTTAAAACCTGAATGCGCAGAACTAGCAGCAAAGAGCCGTACGCTTTACTCTGTGAAACAACACAGTGGCGAGGGCCTCACTGAACTAACCTCTTGTTTCACTTAGGTAGCACGGTAAAAAACTGAATGCGCAGAACTAGCAGCAAAGAGCCATAGGCTTTACTCTGTGAAACAACACAGCGGCGAGTGCCTCACTGAACTAACCTGTTTCATTTACGTACCACGGTTAAAAACTGAATGACTAGAACTAGCAGCAAAGAGCCATACGCTTTACTCTGTGAACCAACACTGTGGCGAGTGCCTCACTGAACTAACCTCTTGTTTCATTTAGGAAGCACGGTTAAAAACTGAATGCGAAAAAACTACCAGCAAAGAGCCGTACGTTTTACTCTGTGAAACAACACAGTGGCGAGTGCCTCAATGAACTAACCTCTTGTTTAATTTAGGTAGCAATGCTAGGAATTGAATGCGCAGAACGGGCAGCAAGGTGCTATACACTCCACTCTGTGAATCAACACTGTGATGAGTGCCTCATTGAAATTACCTCTTGTTTCACTTAGGTAGCACGGTTAAAAACAGAATGCGCAGAACAAGCAGCAAAGAGCCATACGCTTTACTCTGTGAAACAACACAGTGGTGAGTGCCTCACTGAACTAACCTCGTCTTTCATTTAGATAGCACGGTTAAAACCTGAATGCACAGAACTAGCAGCAAAGAGCCATACGATTTACTCTAGGAAAAAACACTTTGGCGAGTGCCTCACTGAACTAACCTCTTGTTTCATTTAGGTAGCACGGGTAAAAACTGAATGCCTAGAACTAGCAGCAAAGAGCCATATGCTTTACTCTGTGAAACAGCACAGTGGCGAGTGCCTCATTGAACTAACCTCTTAGTTTCTTTTAGTTAGCACGGTTAAGAACTGAATGCGCAGAACAGGCAGCAAATTGCTACATACTCCACTCTGTGAAGGAACACTTTGGCGAGTGCCTCACTGAACTAACCTCTTGTTTCACTTAGATAGCAAGGTTAAAAACTCAATGCACAGAACTAGCAGCAAAGAGCCATACGCTTTACTCTGTGAAACAACACAGTGGCGAGTGCCTCACTGAACTAACCTCTTGTTTCATTTAGGTAGCAATGCTAGGAATTGAATGCGCAGAACGGGCAGCAAGGTGCTATACACTCCACTCTGTGAACCAACCCTGTGGCGAGTGCCTCATTGATCTAACCTCTTGTTTCATTTAGGTAGTGCCGTTAAGAACTGAATGCGAAGAACAGGGAGCAAAGTGCTACATACTCCACTCTGTGAATCAACACTGTGACGAGTGCCTCATTGAAATAACCTCTTGTTTCCCTTAGGTAGCACGGTTAAAAACTGAATGCGCAGAACCAGCAGGAAAGAGCCATACGCTTTAATCTGTGAAACAACACAGTGGCGAGGGCCTCACTGAACTAACCTCTTGTTTCATTTAGATAGCACTGTTAGGAACTGAATGCGCAGAACAGGCATCAACGTGCTATACACTCCACTCTGTGAACCAACACTGTGGCGAGTGCCTCAATGAACAAACCTCTTGTTTCAATTAGGTAGCACGGTAAAAACCTGAATGCGCACAACAAGCGGAAAGAGTCATAGGCTTTCCTCTGTGAAACAACACTGTGGCGAGTGCCTCACTGAACTAACCTCTTGTTTCATTTAGGTAGCACGGTTAAAGACTGAATGCGCAGAACCAGTATCAAAGAGCCATACGCTTTACTCTGTGAAACAACACAGTGGCGAGTGCCTCACTGAACTAACCTCTTGTTTCATTTAGGTAGCACGGTTAAAGACTGAATGCGCAGAACCAGTATCAAAGAGCCATACGCTTTACTCTGTGAAACAACACAGTGGCGAGTGCCTCACTGATCTAACCTCTTGTTTCATTTAGGTAGCACTATTAGGAACTGAATACGCCGTACAGGCATCAACGTGCTATACACTCCACTCTGTGAACCAACACTGTGGCGAGTGCCTCATTGAACTAACCTCTTGTTTCCCTTAGGTAGCACGGTTAAAAACTGAATGCGCAGACCAGCAGCAAAGAGCCATACGCTTTACTCTGTGAAACAACACAGTGGCGAGGGCCTCACTGAACTAACCTCTTGTTTCATTTAGGTAGCACGGTTAAAAACTGAATGCGCATAACCAGCAGCAAAGAGCCATACGCTTTACTCTGTGAAACAACACAGTGACGAGTCCCTCACTGAACCAGCCTCTTGTTTAATTTACATAGCACGGTTAAAAACTGAATGCCTAGAACTAGCAGCAAAGAGCCTTAAGTTTTACTCTGTGAAACAACACAGTAGCGAGTGCCTCACTGAACTAACCTCTTGTTTCATTTAGATAGCACTGTTAGGAACTGAATGCGCAGAACAGGCATCAACGTGCTATACACTCCACTCTGTGAACCAACACTGTGGCGAGTGCCTCAATGAACAAACCTCTTGTTTCATTTAGGTAGCACGGTAAAAACCTGAATGCGCACAACAAGCGGCAAAGAGTCATAGGCTTTCCTCTGTGAAACAACACTGTGGCGAGTGCCTCACTGAACTAACCTCTTGTTTCATTTAGGTAGCACGGTTAAAGACTGAATGCGCAGAACCAGTATCAAAGAGCCATACGCTTTACTCTGTGAAACAACACAGTGGCGAGTGCCTCACTGAACTAACCTCTTATTTCATTTGGGTCGCGCTGTTAAGAACTGAATGCGAAGAACAGGGAGCAAAGTGGTACATACTCCAGTCTGTGATGGAACACTTTGTCGGGTGCCTCATTGAACTAACCTCTTGTTTCAATTAGGTAGCACAGTTAAAAACTGAATGCTTAGAACTAGCAGCAAAGAGCCATAGGCTTTCCTCTGTGAAACAACACAGTGGCGAGTGCCTCACTGAACTAACCTCTTGTTTCATTTAGGTAGCACGGTTAAAAACTGAATGCCTAGAACTAGCAGCAAAGAGCCTTACGTTTTCCTCTGTGAAACAACACAGTTGTGAGTGCCTCACTGAACTAACCTCTTGTTTCCTTTAGGTAGTACTGTTAGAACTGAATGCGCCGAACAGGCAGCAACGTGCTATACACTCCACTCTGTCAACCAACACTATGGCGAGTGTCTCATTGAACTAACAACTTGTTTCCCTTAGGTAGCA
The DNA here is from genome assembly GCA_030068075.1 of Paguma larvata. Taxonomy (NCBI): domain Eukaryota; kingdom Metazoa; phylum Chordata; class Mammalia; order Carnivora; family Viverridae; genus Paguma; species Paguma larvata. The sequence goes on along the minus strand of JAINVK010000790.1, from coordinate 5,431 downwards.
CGGTTAAAAACTGAATGCGTAGAACAAGCAGCAAAGAGCCGTACTCTTTACTCTGTGAAACAACACAGTGGCGAGTGCCTCATTGAACTAACCACTTGTTTCCCTTAGGTAGCACGGTTAAAAACTCAATGCGCAGAACTAGCAGCAAAGAGCCATATGCTTTATTCTGGGAAACAACACAGTGGCGAGTGCCTCATTGAACTAACCTCTTTTTTCATTTAGGAAGCACGGTAAAAACCTGAATGCACAGAACTAGCGGCAAAGAGTCATAGGCTTTCCTCTGTGAAACAACACTGTGGCGAGTGCCTCACTGAACTAACCTCTTGTTTCATTTAGGTAGCACTGTTAGGAACTGAATGCGCAGAACAGGCAGCAAGGTGCTATACACTCCACTCTGTGAACCAACACTGTGGCGAGTGCCTCTTTGAACTAACCTCTTGTTTCACGTAGGTAGCACGGTTAAAAACTCAATGCGCAGAACTAGCAGCAAAGAGCCATAAGCTTTATTCTGGGAAACAACACAGTGGCGAGTGCCTCATTGAACTAACCTCTCGTTTCTTTTAGTTAGCACGGTTAAGAACTGAATGCGCAGGACAGGCAGCAAATGCTACATACTCCACTCTGTGAAACAACACAGTGGCGAGTGCCTCACTGAACTAACCTCTTGTTTCACTTAGATAGCACGGTAAAAAACTGAATGCGCAGCATGAGCAGCAAAGAGCCCTAAGCTTTACTCTGTGAAACAACACAGTGGCGAGGGCCTCATTGAACTAACCTCTTCTTTCCCTTAGGTAGCACGGTTAAAAACTGAATGCGCAGAACAAGCAGCAAAGAGCCATACGCTTTACTGTGAAACAACACAGTGTCGAGTGCCTCACTGAACTAACCTCTTGTTAAATTTACATAGCACGGTTAAAAACTGAATGCCTAGAGCTAGCAGCAAAGAGCCATACGCTTTACTCTGTGAAACAACACAGTGGCGAGTGCCTCACTGAACTAACCTCTCGTTTCTGTTAGGTAGCATGCTAGGAATTGAATGCGCAGAACGGGCAGCAAGGTGCCATACACTCCACTCTGTGAACCAACACTGTGGCGAGTGCCTCCTTGATCTAAGCTCTTGTTTCAATTAGGTAGCACGGTTAAAAACTGAAAGCGTAGAACAAGGAGCAAAGAGCCATACGCTTTACTCTCTGAAACAACACAGTGGCGAGTGACTCACTGAACTAACCTCTTGTTTCATTTAGGTAGCACGGTTAAAACCTGAATGCGCAGAAGTAGCAGCAAAGAGCCGTACGCTTTACTCTGTGAAACAACACAGTGGCGAGTGCCTCACTGAACTAACCTCTTGTTTCATTTAGGTAGCACTGTTAGGAACTGAATGCGCAGAACAGGCAGCAAGGTGCTATACACTCCACTCTGTGAGCCAACACTGTGGCGAGTGCCTCATTGAACTAACCTCTTGTTTCACTTAGGTAGCACGGTTAAAAACTCAATGCGCAGAACTAGCAGCAAAGAACCATATGCTTTATTCTGGGAAACAACACATTGGCGAGTGACTCATTGAACTAACCTCTCGTTTCTTTTAGATAGCACGGTTAAGAAATGAATGCGCAGAACAGGCAGCAAATTGCTACATACTCCACTCTGTGAAGGAACACTTTGGCGAGTGCCTCACTGAGCTAACCTCCTGTTTCACTTAGATAGCACGGTTAAAACCTGAATGCGCAGAATTAGCAGCAAAGAGCCGAACGCTTTACTCTGTGAAACAACACAGCGGCGAGTGCCTCACTGAACTAACCTGTTTCATTTACGTACCACGGTTAAAAACTGAATGACTAGAACTAGCAGCAAAGAGCCATACGCTTTACTCTGTGAACCAACACTGTGGCGAGTGCCTCACTGAACTAACCTCTTGTTTCATTTAAGAAGCACGGTTAAAAACTGAATGCGAAAAAACTACCAGCAAAGAGCCGTACGTTTTACTCTGTGAAACAACACAGTGGCGAGTGCCTCAATGAACTAACCTCTTGTTTAATTTAGGTAGCAATGCTAGGAATTGAATGCGCAGAACGGGCAGCAAGGTGCTATACACTCCACTCTGTGAATCAACACTGTGATGAGTGCCTCATTGAAATTAACCTCTTGTTTCACTTAGGTAGCACGGTAAAAAACTGAATGCGCAGAACAAGCAGCAAAGAGCCATACGCTTTACTCTGTGAAACAACACAGTGGTGAGTGCCTCACTGAACTAACCTCTTGTTTCATTAGATAGCACGGTTAAAACCTGAATGCACAGAACTAGCAGCAAAGAGCCATACGATTTACTCTAGGAAAAAACACTTTGGCGAGTGCCTCACTGAACTAACCTCTTGTTTCATTTAGGTAGCACGGTTTAAAATCTGAATGCCTAGAACTAGCAGCAAAGAGCCATATGCTTTACTCTGTGAAACAGCACAGTGGCGAGTGCCTCATTGAACTAACCTCTTAGTTTCTTTTAGTTAGCACGGTTAAGAACTGAATGCGCAGAACAGGCAGCAAATTGCTACATACTCCACTCTGTGAAGGAACACTTTGGCGAGTGCCTCACTGAACTAACCTCTTGTTTCACTTAGATAGCAAGGTTAAAAACTCAATGCACAGAACTAGCAGCAAAGAGCCATACGCTTTACTCTGTGAAACAACACAGTGGCGAGTGCCTCACTGAACTAACCTCTTGTTTCATTTAGGTAGCACTGTTAGGAACTGAATGCGCAGAACAGGCAGCAAGGTGCTATACACTCCACTCTGTGAACCAACACTGTGGCGAGTGCCTCCTTGATCTAAGCTCTTGTTTCAATTAGGTCGCACCGTTAAAAACTGAAAGCGTAGAACAAGGAGCAAAGAGCCATACGCTTTACTCTCTGAAACAACACAGTGGCGAGTGACTCACTGAACTAACCTCTCGTTTCTTTTAGGTAGCATGCTAGGAATTGAATGCGCAGAACGGGCAGCAAGGTGCCATACACTCCACTCTGTGAACCAACACTGTGGCGAGTGCCTCCTTGATCTAAGCTCTTGTTTCAATTAGGTCGCACCGTTAAAAACTGAAAGCGTAGAACAAGGGAGCAAAGAGCCATACGCTTTACTCTCTGAAACAACACAGTGGCGAGTGACTCACTGAACTAACCTCTTGTTTCATTTAGGTAGCACGGTTAAAACCTGAATGCGCAGAAGTAGCAGCAAAGAGCCGTACGCTTTACTCTGTGATACAACACACAGTGGCGAGTGCCTCAATGAACTAACCTCTTGTTTCATTTAAGAACACGGTTAAAAACTGAATGCGAAAAAACGACCAGCAAAGAGCCGTACGTTTTACTCTGTGAAACAACACAGTGGCGAGTGCCTCAATGAACTAACCTCTTGTTAATTTAGGTAGCAATGCTAGGAATTGAATGCGCAGAACGGGCAGCAAGGTGCTATACACTCCACTCTGTGAATCAACACTGTGATGAGTGCCTCATTGAAATTACTCTTGTTTCACTTAGGTAGCACGGTTAAAAACAGAATGCGCAGAAACAAGCAGCAAAGAGCCATACGCTTTACTCTGTGAAAACAACACAGTGGTGAGTGCCTCACTGAACTAACCTCGTCTTTCATTTAGATAGCACGGTTAAAACCTGAATGCACAGAACTATCAGCAAAGAGCCATACGATTTTACTCTAGGAAAAAACACTTTGCCGAGTGCCTCACTGAACTAACCTCTTGTTTCATTTAGGTAGCACGGTTAAAATCTGAATGCCTAGAACTGGCAGCAAAGAGCCATATGCTTTACTCTGTGAAACAGCACAGTGGCGAGTGCCTCATTGAACTAACCTCTTGTTAGTTTCCTTTTAGTTAGCACGGTTAAGAACTGAATGCGCAGAACAGGCAGCAAATTGCTAGCATACTCACTCTGTGAAGGAACACTTTGGCGAGTGCCTCACTGAACAAACCTCTGTTTCACTTAGATAGGCAAGGTTAAAAACTCAATGCACAGAACTACGCAGCAAAGAGCCATACGCTTTACTCTGTGAAACAACACAGCGGCGAGTGCCTCACTGAACTAACCTCTTGTTTCATTTAGGTAGCACTGTTAGGAACATGAATGCGCAGAACAGGCAGCAAGGTGCTATACACTCCACTCTGTGAACCAACACTGTGCGAGTGCCTCATTGAACTAACCTCTTGTTTCCCTTAGGTAGCCCGGTTAAAAACTCAATGCGCAGAACTAGCAGCAAAGTAAGCCATATGCTTTATTCGGGGAAACAACACATTGGCGAGTGCCTCATTGAACTAACCTCTCGTTTCTTTTAGATAGCTCGGTTAAGAAATGAAATGCGCAGAACAGGCAGCAAATTGCTACATACTCCACTCTGTGAAGGAACACTTTGGCGAGTGCCTCACTGAACTAACCTCCTGTTTCACTTAGATAGCACGGTTAAAACCTGAATGCGCAGAACTAGCAGCAAAGAGCCGTACGCTTTACTCTGTGAAACAACACAGTGCGAGGGCCTCACTGAACTAACCTCTTTGTCACTTAGGTAGCACGGTAAAAAACTGAATGCGCAGAATCTAGCAGCAAAGAGCCATAGCTTACTCTGTGAAACAACACAGCGGCGAGTGCCTCACTGAACAACCTGTTTCATTTACGTACCACGGTTAAAAACTGAATGACTAGAACTAGCAGCAAAGAGCCATACGCTTTACTCTGTGAACCAACACTGTGGCGAGTGCCTCACTGAACTAACCTCTTGTTTCATTTAGGAAGCACGGTTAAAAACTGAATGCGAAAAAAACTACCAGCAAGAGCCGTACTTTACTGTGAAACAACACAGTGGCGAGTGCCTCAATGAACTAACCTCTTGTTTAATTTAGGTAGCAATGCTAGGAATTGAATGCGCAGAACGGGCAGCAAGGTGCTATACACTCCACTCTGAATCAACACTGTGATGAGTGCCTCATTGAAATTACCTCTTGTTCACTTAGGTAGCACGGTTAAAAACAGAATGCGCAGAACAAGCAGCAAAGGCCATACGCTTTACTCTGTGAAACAACACAGTGGTGAGTGCCTCACTGAACTAACCTCGTCTTTCATTAGATAGCACGGTTAAAACCGAATGCACAGACACTAGCAGCAAAGAGCATACGATACTCTAGGAAAAAACACTTTGGCGAGTGCCTCACTGAACTAACCTCTTGTTTCATTTAGGTAGCACGGGAAAAAATGCAATGCCTAGAACTAGCAGCAAAGAGCCATATGCTTTACTCTGTGAAACAGCACAGTGGCGAGTGCCTCATTGAACTCCTCTTAGTTTCTTTTAGTTAGCACGGTTAAGAACTGAATGCGCAGAACAGGCAGCAAATTGCTACATACTCCACTCTGTGAAGGAACACTTTGGCGAGTGCCTCACT
>JAINVK010001151.1:0-103134 GCA_030068075.1 Paguma larvata | reverse complement strand
AACCACGGAGGAGCTGATGCCGGGGCGGGGGGGGGGTGCGGTCAGGAACCAATGGTAAACGCTTTTCTCTTGTGTTTCTTGGGACAAACAATCTCCGAACCTGTAGGCTTGAGTTCTGGGTGCTGTCATGGTGGCCCAGCTCAACACAGCACATCTTTGTGCTCCCCCCCTTCCTCACACTGCCGTTCCCTGGAAGCACAGATACAGATAATACCATGAAGGGCAGACTCAAGATGGCGCCCAAGGTTCCCTGCCTCCTGCTGTTCCCTGTGGAATCCCCTCCCCTTGAGTGTAGGCCCAGATGTTTGCCTCTAATATGGCGGGATGTCACTTCTGTGATCAGGTTCCAAGAGAGTATAGCTTCCATCTTATTTGTAGACTCTATTGCTTCTCGCTTTGCACGCTTGGATGCATCAGGCTGCCATGTTGAAAGGCCCATATGGCTGGGAACTAGGACCCTCGCTCAGTAGGTGCTTCTGGTGTCCCCTAGACTTTGCAAACCACTGCAGATTCTGTACGGAGAGGTGCAGCCATCAGATCCTTCAGGCGGAGTCCACCCACATCCTTTGTCCATTCCTGAGGAAAGTTCTATCAACAAGGGGAGGGTGTTAACCTGTGTATGGAGTGCTTTGAACCTGCTGGGCATCCCAGGTACCATTTCAGCATGTCCCAACCAAGTTCAAAGCTGCCTGTGGCTGGTCGTTCCTGGAAGAGAGAGACTACCTGTGGCATTCCTGTGCACCCTTGACCTCTGCAGACAGGACGGGAATTGGCGTGACTCAAAAAGACTGAGCAGCAGCAGGAGAGACTGACGTGAGCCATCTTGAAGACCTTCCAGGCTGTTAGGAGTCTTCCCGATTCCTTTGAGTGTCAGGAAAGGGTAGATAGAGGGCAACCAGCCCCGGAAGCAGGGCTGAGACAAAAGGCCACTTCTAATCTTCTGTAGAAGCTGGCCTTGGTCTTGAGTGGACTAACCTTGGTCTTGAGTGAACAGGTATCCATGGCCCGTTGTAAGCAAGACACGAACAGAGCCATCATCAAAGATCACATTGCTCTCCGTCTTAGAGAGAAAGAGAGAAAACAAAACAAACGAGTGGAGGAAAGAGGTTTCATGTTTCTCTAATAGAACGAAGTAAGGAGTGGGAAAACAATTTGAGCTCAGCACTTCTGAACAGACAGCACAGCCCACCCCGCCCCCACCCCCTTCTATGGCAACAAGAACCACAAAGCCAAGTTCGATAAAGATGAAGAACGGCACGTCGGCCTCTCCAGAATGAGCTGCGCGTCCCCAGTGAGGCCTGGAGGGAAGAGAGATGAACGGCTTTTGGAAATCAGCCACTTTTTTGAGGCGGTGGACGCTTCTGGCTCTGGAAGTGGAAGGGCAGCGGCCACGGCGGATGAAGGCCGTGGAGGGGCTGGGCCTCAGAGGTGTGCGGAGCAGCCAAGGTTGTGACAGGTGTCAATCAGCATTGACAGCCACCAGGTTCAGGGCTTTGCTGCCTCAGCCTTGACTGCAATTGGCCTTGGAGTCGCAGGTAAGAGCCACTTCGGGGATTCAAGAGAGGGAAAGGCAGGACGGGTGGGAGCCTGCTTTTCGGAGGCATTTGGCTCCCGGCCTGGTTCTCACCCTGAGCAGCTCTCTGACTCTGCGTCGGGCATGGCCCCATCGTGAGCCTCTGTTTCTTTATTTGTAACAGGCATGGGGGCGGGCTAGATCAGCATTTCTCCACCCTGGAGGGGCAGGGCCCAGGCATCACATATGTTTAAAAGCTTCCCAGAAGATTCTCAAAGCGGGGCGTAGAACCACAGGGCAGGAGCCTGCACAGCTGGACGTTGGCCCTGGGCGATCTCTACAGACTCTGCAAAATGAGAACACAAAAGTCCACTGGGCAGCACCATGGCCCAGTTCCCAGACTTCTCCACCAGGAAGAGCCCAGGACACTTGAGTCCCTGTAACTGGGATCACACTAGGGCCCCGCGACAGCCCTGGAGGGGGGACCTGTGTGGGATTGTGCAGCGGCCTCGGGGACTCAGGTGAGTTGGCGGTGCCCAGAATGTGCCCAGCCAGCTTTGAGTTGGCCGCCCCAGGAATAAGACCCCCGCAGAACAGGCCTGGACACTTGTCGTGACGGAAGGGGAGGGGAGACAGAGAACCGCTCCCGACATCTCCTCAAAACCAAGTCTTTGCCTCCGAGAAGCGCAATCGAACACGAAAGTCGTTGGCTCCCCTGAGGACTGGCGCTGGGGCCGGGCTCCTCTGGAAAAGCAGACAAAGACGACCCTTTGTACTTGTTCTTTCTTTCTTTCGCCATCACATCCAAGCCGTTTTATTGGTATACGTTCAAGAACTGTTTTTTAATCTCTCAAATTATAGCTTCTCTATATGTTCTTGTCATTGTCAAGTACACGGTGATTCCAGGAGCTTTTCTTTCTTTTTTTTTTTTTTTGCTGGTGTCAATTAAAATATTCCCCCTGGGAGTCTTCGCTGTGGCGTTCCACCTCCACACTCACACCTCTCTGTGACTGTGTCGTTCCTGCCTCTCTGTTTCTCCCGCAGTCTGGCTTCCCGTCCCCCCCGGGGACCGTCGGCCGTGCTTCGCCATCATCCCGGGCACGACCGTGGCGTTTTCCGCCGCAGCCGTGGGGAAGGCAGGCACTTCTCAGCAACCCAGGCTTCCCCAGCAGAGGCTAGACTCCCACGGGCCCCTGCATGCCCCTCAGGGGCCCCGGGCTCCCGCAGCCCTCGCGTGGGCTCCGGGCTCGGCGGCCCGGCCTCGCCAACCTGTTGGCAGCACTAATTGCCTGGCGCATGGGCAGCTCCCTGTCACGTCACCCGGCCACCCCAGCTAATGACTCATTCTTGCCGGCCATTTGTTTGTGCTGGTTTCAGACAGACTAATGCTTTTAATGGCACATTATCATTTTTCAGAAGTCATTTGATGCCACTAATCATCTCGGTATATACGCCGCGATGGAACGCGTAATGACATTCGGACAGGACAATGGCAGCATGAGGCCTGCCTTCCCCGCTTTAATCTATATTTTACCACATGCCTGGCTGTTAATGACACCGACTACCGTTAATAAACAGCTGCCTCACGGATTTCTCCCCCGTTGGGTTGGGAAGGGCAGGGGGGCACCTGTAAAAAGTAATTCCTTCGGGGAGTGACCGTGAGCAGGCGTGAGGAGAGGAAAGGAAGCAGCCGGTGGATGAAGCTTCCCAGAAAGTCTCGCCCTCCTCCCACAGGCAAAGGGCTGGCTCAGGTTTGTTCCGCTCAGGTGGGGTGCGAGCGCTCACTGAGAGGACCAGACGGAGGGGAGCACTTGCAAGTTAGCAGAAGACACGCAAGCGGCCAGGGTTCTCTAGAGCTGGAAAGTTCCATGGAGGAGTCGATCTTCACGAGCAGGTCCCGGGGAGCCAGGCGAGGGTGGGGGCAGGGTCATTTGGCAGGTACCCCGTGGGTGGCCTTGTCCTCACCCACCAGGGTCTCAGGACAGAGTGAGGGGCCCGAGTTAGTGTGAGGACCCTCCTGAGACCTTGTGGCTGCAGCAGACACCCCGGGGAGACTGTGGAGCATACAGCATGCGCCTTCTTCTGGGATCGGGGTGGGAGGGGCCACCTCATCAGGCCGGGGATTCTGGACACGCGCCATTCCTCCCGAGACACAGGTGCTTGGGGCTCTAGGAAGGACGGGAATCAGCGACCGCCTGGGACTTCCATCCGAAGGTGGTTCCGTTCAGCTGCAAAGGAAATAAAATCCTGGATAAATAACTCTTTACCCTATGTCCGCCAGAGAGTACTGCTCAATAAAACGCAGCGATTACAGTAAATAGTAATGACAAGGGAGGGCTGGGTATCACTTCAGGAGACCAGGGGACGGCGCGGCAATAGACCGTTTCCATTCTTGGGTCCCACCCTCCTGAGGGGGGGCCATCCAGACGGGAGGGTTACTTATCTTTCCCACCTCTGTCTCTTTCTCTTGGGTCCCCAGGGAGGACCGTGGTGTCCTGGGTCCCCATGGGAAAGTCCCTGCATGCTACAGAGCCTGGAAATCTGGGGGCGGGCAGGCCAAGGGGAGCCAGCTCAGGCCTCGGGAGCCCACAGACTGTGATCCAGGTGGCTAAAAGCAGGGCCGTTGACGTCAGAACACAAGATCCCAGCCCCGGCTCTGCCACGTAGCAAGTGTTCAGCACGGCCCAGTTAACCACTCCGAGTTTCGCGTGCTCATTTATAAAAGGATATTAATGGCATCGCCCTTGTGAGGATCACCGGGAAGATTAAATAAAACAATGCATGCGAAATACCGAGCGCAAAGTAGGCCCTCATGCAACATTAATTATTACGGTTGATGCCGCGGGCAGGTCTGGTGGCCCTGTTGGACTCAGGGAGCCCTCCCAGGCGAGGGGCCAATCGACGCTCAGACCTGGGTGGGCGAGTCAGGACAGACGCTGGAAGGGACGAGGCAGGCGGTCTCTACCTTGGCGGGGGGGGGGGGGGGCCTCCACGAACGTGGGAGTCTGCAGTGGGTTTTCCTCCCCGGCGCTGCCTCCCCCGGGCTGTGCTCAGTCCCCTGTTGGTATTACATCCAGAAGCTGTCCAGAGATTCGGTGGAAAGCCGTCTGTTAGCAAGTGGGAAGGCCCCCGGCGTCCTTGCCAGCATTTAATAATTTAGCGTTAGCTGCTGGATGAGGGCTGACCGGAGCTCTGATATCCATTTTAATAAAGTCCTTCTCTGCCCTCCTCGAGCTCCGGCCCGGGGGACCGCGGGCTCTACCAAACCCCCGCACACCCCCGTCCGCCCCGGCCTCCCGCTCGCGGGCGGGGCTGACACCGAATATAGACACACGCGGCCCAGTTCCAGGAGAAATCTTTGGAAACACATGTTCTGGAGGCACACGCTGTGTGCGGGCCGGCCTGCACCCAGGCCCACTCAGAAGAGCTTTCTGGAAACCCAAAGCAGCAGTGGTAACTGGCACTTCTGAACGGGTGGTTCTTATGTGCTGTACGCGGGCTGTCTTCTCTTAAATGATCTCTTGCAACCCTCCTCCGGCTCCGGAGAGAGGAAACCAGGTCTCAGAAGAGTAAGGTAGCTCGTGTCGCTAACAAGTGGTAGCAGAGGGATCCAACATGGCGTTGGAATCCAATATTTCCACTCTTCGCCGCATTGGAGCGACGCACATTTTTCTCGGCTAAATAAGAAACTGAGACTGGATTTCTGGAATCTTCTTTCCCTCCCTCCCTCAATTCCTCTCTCCTTTCCTCCCTCCCTTCTGTCATTAAATATCGCTCTGAGGTTTCTTACTCAACTAGGTCTATGCTAGAGGCGGAGAGAAGAAATACGCCTAAGGGTGCTTTCCTGCGGAGGGACGTCCGGCGGACCTGCTGCCTGCGACCCCGGGAGGACACGATCTGGAGACCGCGAGCCCCGAATCCTCCCTTTTGGGGTACACTCTGATGGCTCAGGCCAAGAAGCGTAGTGGGAGAGGGTAGTCAGTGCTCAGACAGAGCTAGGCAACCCCCGAGAGCCCAAGTCCCGAAGCAGAGCCTCAGGGACTTGGGTCACTCTTGCTTGTCCCCCTGGGGATATAGAAACTGGCAAATAGTTGCTTATATGCTGTCGTCCTAGGATTTCTCCGGGTTTATTTGTGGCTGATAACGGGAGCCTGTGAGGTGGGACAGCCCAGGCTCAGGGCAGTGCTGCCTGGAGCAGGGGTGAAGACAGCAGGCGGTGGGGGGGAGTGGTAGTATGGAAGGGTAACAGGGAGGAGGAGGCAGCAAATCCCAGTCAGTAGAGCCTGGACCGCTGCCCCCCCCCCCCCCACAACCCACCCCTCCCTTCCTTTCTCTGTTTTTACCACCTAAGTACAAACGCTGGAGAGTGGGCATCGGAGGGCGGCCAGCCGTGGGGATTCCTGTATTTACCCGCAGGCACTGGCTGGCATATCCGTCTAGTGAAACCTGCAATTGCGTTGTTTCAAGAGCACAAATGTGCTGGGAAAACACATCTCCCATGGCCTCTTCTTTCTGCCTCCCACTATCGGTTCCCCAGGGTGTCGCGGTGGAGGTTTTCCTGCCTACATGTCCGAGGAGGGCCATTCTTCCAGGGCCGCGCACCCACGGAATGGGGCATGCCAGCGTCAGGTGCAAGCGGGTCTGGAGCCCTGGCCCGCGAGGCAGGCAGAAGGCCGATCCTGGACCCTGAGTCCCGGGGTGCGGGACGGTGTGTGGTTCTCCATTGTACCCCAGCACCCCGTATGCCACCCGGCCTCCGGCAGGGACTCCAGAATTGCTCACTCAAGAAATGGACAATAAGTGGATTGAGCAGCCCCGTCTATGGTACCCAGACCACCCTCACCTCCCTCTAGCCCTGTGGTCCTATGCTCTCAGCCCTCAATGGAGATCATGGTGCCTGCCTTTGGGTTTTTCCTGAGGATTAAGTGAAATAACAGACGTTCAAATGTTTGGCTCAGGGTACGTAAGTGACCACTGAACACGCATGGACCCTGTAAACCGCTCCTGCTACACCCACACAGTGGAAGCAACGGGGCAGTAAAAGAGAGTCATTTATTGCACACATAGCCCTGTGGATACACCAGAAATACAGTTTACTAAGCAAAAGAAACTAGATCCAAGACTACTCAGTGAATATGACTTCTCGGAAAAGACCAAACCGTGGGGGAAAACAACCAGATCGGGGCGCCTGCGTGGCTCTGTCTGTTAAGCGTCCAACTCTTGATTTGGGCTCCCGTCATGCTCTCATGGTTCGGGAGACTGAGCTTCGCATCAGACTCTGCACTGACAGTGAGAAGCCTGCTTGGGCTTCTCTCTCTCCCTTTCTCTCTGTCCCTCCCCTACTCTCTCTCACGTTCTCTCTTTTTGTCTTAAATAAATAAACTTAAAACAACAACAACAACAGGTCAGTGGTGGCCGGAGGTTGGGAGAGGGAGAAAAAGTTGATCGCAGAGGGCATGAAGGAACTTTCTGGGGCGACGCATCTTGCATGCAATGGCGCTCTAAGACTATGCATTTGTTACAACTCCCCGAGCATTCTGCTTCTTAAAAGGGTCAACTTTACTGGATGGAAATAATATCTTAATTAAAGGAAATGAAACAAAAAAGTCTATGGACCCTGAAATGATGAAAAAACCCGGAAGAGCCGCGTTGGCCTTTGGAAGCCTCCCGTGGTTGGCCGCGTCCCGATCTCTTTCATCACCTTCTGCTCCAAAGGCCACGAGAGACGTTGGCATTTCCTGCTGATTTGAGCGGGGGTGGGGGTGGGGTCCAGGACTCTGGCTCGGATGAACGCTCGTCTGGGGAAATGTCGCCAAAGTGGACACTTCACACTTGGACGCCTGAACGTTGGCTAATGGAGGCCCAACGGTTCGCGTCCGGGAAATAACTAATGGTATTGGGATCATCAGGTTAAGAAAGCCAGAGCCTGTCAGGGAGGGAGGGGCAGTGCGGTGGAGGACAGGGGCTAATGGGGAGCGCGTGGTAGGGGTGCACTCCCCGCCTGACGGATGGCTTCAGTCAAGTGGCAAACCCGCGGGCAGGAGCGTGCCTCCTGCGGTAGGTCAGCTCCGGGCCGGCAGGCTGCAAAGGTCCCATTAGTGCCTCCGTCATTAAGCAATATAGACACAGGTAATTACTTCGCTCTCTGGATGCAGAGCGAAATGACTCATCATTATCTTATTAATGCAATCAGGGGCTGAAAGCAAAGCCTGACTGGCCTTTCGCCTCGGCAGCACTTTCTGGAGGGGTCACCTGTTCACCGCCCTCTGGCCCGCTTCCCTGACACTTTCTCTCCCTTCCCGAGACCTCGTGCTTTTGTTCCCCTGCCTCCCCGAGTCGCTGGGCAGGTGCTCGCTCGGGATGGTGTTCTGGGCCCGTGAGCCTCCCCCTGAATCTTGGCCCCGGGGTGGCCGCCTTGGCAACGGGGCTGGGCTTCAGGGAGCCCCCCGGAAGTGTTTGGAGGGGGAAGCCGGGTGCCTGGGCTTAGAAGAGGGAGTGCATTCTGGGGACACCTTTGCACAGTGCACACTGCTGCCCACTTTATATGAGCTACCCCGCCCCGTGGCCGGTACTGTTCCTCTCTACGATGTGGTTGTGCACATTAGGGCTTGGGAAGGGTGTGCATGCGTCCAGCTGATGTAACAGCACCCAGCTACGAGTGACTGAAACCAGAGGCTCTTCTCCCACACACAGGAATCTGGAGGTGTGTGATCTGGGGGGAGGGGTGTCAGCACAGTGACGCCCGCGCTCTGGCCGGGCAGCCTCTTGAGGTTTTCTCGGCCTTCCCATTTTATCACGAGATGGTGGCAGCAGCCCAGACCTCACCTCCTCACGCGTCTGTGTTCAAAGGCAGCAAGGCGTATCAGGGAAGGGTTTCTATCTCCTCTCCGTCTTGCTCTTTCCTTCTCCTCCTCCTTCTCCTTTTCTCTCTTAAAAAGTAAGGCAAGGCAATCTTTCCCAGAGACCCCTACAGATTCCCTTGGCTCTCACTGACCAGGACGGCCCACAGGTTCAAGTCCTAGTTACAGGGGGGTGGGGGCGGTCCCTGGTGATTTTAGCCCTGGGGGCTGGTGATGGGCAGTGCTGTGAAGGGGTTCAGTACCTCGCCCGAGACTATCACCTAAGGGTGCCTGCCCGAGATTCGGGGTTTGCCCCCAGAGCCCCCTTTTCTGAACTCTTAAGCCAAAGTACAGAGTCCTCCATAGGCAGCTGGGGTGGGGGGAGGAGAGTAAGAAAAGCCAGAATCGGCTTCCCCCTTTGGAGGCCAAAAATCTCCTGCAGGAGGGAGAACGGCATGCATTTGTGAAAACAAACGCCAACGAAACAGAACTCTTGAACCAATGTCACCCCAGCCTCACAGAAACCACCTGCCAATAAAAGTTCCAATATCTTCTTTTTTTTTTAAGTTTATTTATTTATTTTGAAAGAAAGAGAGCACACGCAGAGTAGAGGCAGAGAATCCCAAGCAGGTTCCAAGCTGTCAGCACAGAGCCCGATGTGGGGCTTGAACTCACAAGCTGCAAGATCATGACCTGAGCCAAAGGCAGATGCTTAACTGACTGAGCCACCCAGGTACCCCTAGAGAATATGGTCATAAGGGACTGTCTATCCTCAGCACCCAGACAGCATTTCCTCTTGTGTTTTCTGGTCTGGCCTCCCTGACAGATGGAATCACTGAGGGCAAGGTGACACTCCACGCTGCTGGGGGTGAGGTCTGCAAACCCTCAGGCCGGCCGCGGACAGCAGCCCTGGCCCCTGGGACTGTCAGCTGCCGCCGCCTCCGGCTGCTGGTACCCATGGCGGCCCCTCCTGTGTGGTCAACCCGATGGCTGGCCGTCGTCCCCAGCACTAAGGGGCCACAGCAGCCAGGCTCGCCCTCGCCCCCCACCCTCGGGCAGCTCAGGAGCTCAGAACATCACCTTCTCGCCACTGCGGCAGGCGCAGCCCCCGGAAGCTGCCGCCATGTGTCCCGTCTCCGAGAGGTCCCAGCCTCTGTTCTCTTCTGCTTGGCGTGTTCTCTGATTCCTTCCTTCGTTTCCCCTCGCTCGTCGGGATTGCTTTGGTTCCTAACAGCTATGCCTGATTTGGAAGGTAAAAAGCAAGAAACAAAACTTGGGAAACCGGAAACATTAATTTTCCACACTGTAGTACATCAGAAGCTCTGGACGGGGGCGGGGGAGTGGGCTGCGGGCCCTTTCTCGCTCCTCCTAGGGAATGAAGCCTGGGGCTTTCCTTAAGATTCCGAGGGCGTTTCCTCCCGTTTTTCTAGCCCCTGGCTCCCCGATGGCGGATGAAATGGCCAAGGGGCTCACTGTCACATGGGGGGGCATCGCCGTGGACGTGGGCTGCAGAAGGGTGTGTGGCCGCAGGGGCTCTGGGGAAGGGGAGAAAAGCAGACGGGACAGGAAAGGAAAAGGACGAAGGAGCTCCTGTTTATTTCGTGCTGTCTCTGCCCGCCGGGTTCTTCGCACACTTCAGAGGAGAGCACTCTTACCCCGTTTACAGGTGATGAAACGGACACAAAGGAAGGCTAAGAACTTTCCAAAGGTCACAGAGCCAGTGAGAGGCAGGGCTGGAGGACTCGAAGCCACCTGCCTATACAACCCCGAAGCCCTGGAAGCCAGGCGGGCAGCGTGGCTCAATGGGTCTGGGCCGGAAGGAGGCCTGGGGGTGCGGGGTTCCCACTGTGCCTGGGCTCTGCTGAGCCACGGCGGGCCTCAGTTTCCCCACCTGTGCAGAACTGGCCTGAGCTTGTTTCCAGCTGCCACCGTCGGTGGAAGGGGATCCTTCCCTGCTCTGTGAAGACCATGTGAGCTGTGGCTTCTGGTTGGAAACAGGGAGGCTGGCTTCTTCTGGTCCCATGATGCAGGACTGTCACCTTGGGGCTCGGGGCTGGGCTGCACCCACCGGGGAGGCTGCAGGGGTGCAGAGGAAAGCACTGGCCAGGGCCGCAGGGAGTACACCTGCTCTGGGAGCCTTGCAACAGCCCATGAGCTATGCGGGCATCTGCAACTATTCCCTGCATTCCTGCTTCTTCCTTTTCTTCCCCTGCACCGGCTCCCCATGCACCCTCCCCTCCACCACCCCTCTCAGCCCAAGAAAAAGGCAGGCTGCTCGGGGGGGGGGGGGCGGGGAGGGTGCCTTTGTCGCACGCAGTCCAGCCACGTTCCCTCTTGCGAAGGTCGGACCTTGAAGGAAAACGGCCGGGGCACGGGTCAGGGCTCCCCCTCTTCCTCTCCCATCTGGAAAGGAGCAGAGAGCAGACCCCGGGAGTCCCCAGAAGGGTTCCAGCCTTGCTCAGGAAGAGCCGCTCCCAAGTCATGTGACAGGTGCGGTCCCGTGGCTCGCCCGAGCGTCCGGGTTCTGTCTGTGAGTCATTCTTGGGAAGCCTCCCAGCCCTCCACGGAGAGGGCCGGCGGCTGCCAGAAATTCCGTCACAGAGTCGTCTCGAACGGCAAGGGAGTTTGTCATGATATCCGGTTTCCGCGAAGATCGGAAGCTCCGAGGGCCCGGCGGGCCGGGCGAGCTGGGCTCGTGGAGGTAATTCTGTGTGGCTCAGGGAGAGGCCCAAAGAGCAGGAGAAAGATCGCTCACATGCAGCCAGTGGCGAGTCCGTGCTGGGAGTTACCCAGTAACCTCACATAGCTGTCCTAACTCTCTTAATGAGGGAGGTGCTAACATGTAGCCCCATTTCCGAGATGAGGAAGCCGAGGCAAGGAGAGAGAGCCCAAGGAAGCCGCCCGAGATCACACGGGGAGCGAGGAGTGACGACAGGCTGGGAGCCCCGACCTCCTGACTCCTACGCCTGGCTTTTCCCAAAAACCAGCTTGCATCTTTGAAAGACCACGGTGGCAAGCATTCACCAGGGCCCAGGCACTCTCCTTGGCACCAGAAGAAGGACCGATATAGGACACACCGAATGGATCCAATTTTGCCCGAACAGGCAGCCGGCGAGGTTTTGGGGTGTCTCCGGGGGTACACCCCGGGGAAAGATCAAAGCCGGGCCCTAGGCACTCTTTCCTCTCGCTGCCTCCCGTCCCCTGCCTTCGCCTCACTTGATGAGCTGTGCAGTGTCAGGGTGTGACTTGGCTCCCAGTGCTGGTTTTAAAAAGGCATCTCACTCGTGCTATTCAGATTTCAGAAATAAATGCTCTGTACCACCGATCGGAACGCCCGGAGTCAACAGAGCCGGTGACATCTTAAGAAATGCACCCGGTACTTAAGGCTTTCATCTTAATTATACATGTTCAAATCATAGACAGATTTTCTCCTTCTGGTCCCGAATATCAGAGCTGCCAAATCCAATTGAATCATCTTCTTTGAAACGCATTTCGCAGTACGCGTTTCGCCCGTTTTCCCAATTTCCATTGTAAACGAGCACGGGAATTGTGCTGAGGGCCCTTTTCTCGCAGGCTGCATTATTCAACCAGCAAACGAGGAAAGGAAAATGCTGATTGCGAAAGAATTAAAGAGTGGTCCTGGGCGGCCTCGGGGCTTTGGCCGACCGGATGCGGCCAGGACCAGGAACTCTCTCTGTTAGGGGCTTTTGGTCCCTTTTCTCCGGGCAGGGACAGGTGGAGGACGGTGTTCCTTCTAGGGGCCCGCATTATCTCCAGATGAGCGGGCTCTCCGCCTTGCTTCCTGGGCTGGGCGGGAAGGGGGGCCGTGGATGTGTGCAAGACCGTTGTCGTTGTCGTCGGCGCAGATGCATGCTTTAGTTTCTGCTCCGCCTTGGCTCAGACAGATGCGGAGATTCGAGGGACTTGGCTTACTCCTAGGGAATGATTTGACTGTCGCGGACAGCACGGGCATCAGTGCCCTCGTCCACCAGCCGCCGTGCCCAGCTGGTCTGCCTTCCCAGGAATGGGGTGGAGCGAGGGGCTCCCGGATTGAGCGTGTGACAGCTGCTGTCGGGGGAGAGACAAGGCGGGGGGTTCCGCTGAGGTCTGTCTTCTGTTACTTTGTGTCTTGTCCTCTCTCTCTTCTCAAGGGAGCACTCAGACTCGGCACATGCTGTGTTCTCTGTGCTTCGGGGCTTGTGGATTTCACCCAAAGGCCAAAGCCCCTGGGGCCTACCAGCACAGAGGTGGAGGAATGCGCCTCTGTTGTCAGCAGTCGTGATAAGGGAGTGTAAGGCCTACACCTCCCCCCAACCCCCCACCCCCAGCTGGGGTATGTGCGACATTCCTCAGGCCCTGGCTGCACAAGAACAAAGGAAAGAGGAAAGCAAACAGTTAACTGATCGAGATTCACCATCATGCAGGACACGAGTCTCCATCAGTTTACAAATGTCTTAGTAAATGACAAGGAAAAGGTAATTTTATCAATAGCCTTTGACCCAGTTTCCTGGAGCCCCAACATCACCCTCCTCTCCATAGCGACGTGGGGAACAAAGAGGAGAAGGAAATGGTAGGTGACATGAAATTTCTTTATAACCTGCAGCCCAGAGGAGAACATTCCTCCAGGAAGCCCTGTCTTTTTTTTTTTAACTTTTTTTTTTAATTTTTATTTTTGAGAGACAGAGAGACAGAGCATGAGCAGGGGAGGGGCGGAGAGAGACAGAGACCCAGAATCTGAAGCAGGCTCTAGGCTCTGAGCTATCAGCACAGAGCCCAACGCGGGGCTCGAACCTGTGAACCACGAGATCATGACCTGAGCGGAAGTCGGACGCTCAATCGACTGAGCCACCCAAGCGCCCCCTGACGGTCTTAACGTTAATGCCTTACCAGAGGGAAAACAACCCTGGCTTGACCAGAGCAAGGCCTCTGGTGTGTAGGAGTCCTCTTGAGCACACGAAAGTCCTCTTGAACTTTTGACTTTACTTCCCCGACTCCACAATTTATAACCGGTCACTCCTCACAAGCTGCCCCCGGGGCCTGTCCCCGTGCTTGAAGAAAATCACCTTTTTGGCACCAAAGAGGTCTTCAAGCATTCGTCCTTGGCCCGCTATCCCAAAATCCCCATCAGCAGGACCCCACCCCCGGGCAAGTTACTCAGGAGGTGACCCAGTCACGGGGGGGGGGGGCGGGGGTCCTTGCAGAGAAGATTAGGGCCTGTGGAAAGGGCACCCGGGAGACCTCTCTTGCTCTCTTTCCACGGCGTGTGGCCACAGCAAGAAGCCAGCAGCCCGCGACCCCCGCAGAGGTCCCTCACCAGAACCTGACCTTGCCGATGCCTGATCTCGGACTCCCAGTCTCCAGCCCCGTGGGAAATATGTATACCTTGTCGGTGGGCTCCCCTGGTCTGTGGCGCTTTGTTACAGCAGCCTGGACTGACCGCGACAGCCAGCGAACACCCGCCGTCCTCGTCCCGTGTTGTTTGATCCACCGTTCGTCAGAGTCGAGGGCCCCCGTTTGCAGGTGATGCGAGGGAGGCCCCAAGACTCTCAAGGACTTCTGAAAATCACAGCGTAAGTACAGAGGCAGGAACTGAACCAGCTCTGACTCCAGTTCCTCCCTGTTTCCCCACCGGTGACAGGACCACCCAGCTGGCCCTCTTGCCAGATTTGAGTGGCTCCTACCCCGCTGCCTCCACGCTGTCACTCTGACCTCACCTCCCGGTGGAGGAAAATCCCAGCCAGGGCCCCGGGCCTTAACAACTGGGGAGCTCTCCACCTCCATGTTTTCAAATCTATAAGCGGTTTTGAATTTTCCGCGACGGGTGCTCAGGGGCTCGGAAGGGGCGACCGAGTCCAGAGTTGTGTTTTCTTTAGGCAGCTGTGACGTCCGTCTTCCACACCCCATGGGATGGCCCAGACGGCGTGTAGCCGTCGTGGGGTGGATGGCAGGGTGAGGCTCTGAAGCACCCCCACTCCCGCCCCAGAAGCAGCCAGAAGGCCAGCTGCATGCCTGATAGAGCCCCTAGTTCAAAAACCAGAAAACAGCTTTCCTGTTTCTTTAGCTCCGTCTCCGTGATGGGTCACGATGTGTTTATTTACTATTTAATGCCGCACTGCCTTCCCTGTGGGAACACTTGCGGGTGGGTGCAGAGGCACGGGGGCCCCATCTCACAATTCGGGGTGTGGGGTGCACACCCTGAGCCCGGGTGCCCTGACGCCTAGGCCTCCCCAGAGGAGGGGAGCAGCAGCAGTGGCTGGAGGAGTGGGCAGTAGGCAGCTGAGACTCACCGGCAGGGAGGCGGGGAAGCAGGGGGGCCCCGGGCATGCTCCCTTGTCCCCTCGGATCTCACGCACGAATGGCAAGTTCAAAGATGAAAGTATTAAGGAGTTTAAGAAGGGACCCTCTGAGCACGGAGCCTGTGTGACTGCGCCGGCCGCGTGCCTACGATGCCCGTCTTCACGGCCCGTCTTGGAGCTGCAAGTGCCATCACGTTGCCCATTGTCCCTGGCCACTTGCTGGCAGCTGGCACTTCTTCGCACGGGCAAGATTCCCTGGGCGACTTCCACGGGCTCAGTGCCCAGGCGAGTCAGTCTTCCGCTCTGCTGGAGGCACAGCTATCTTTAGGCAACACCCTCCCCCCTCCCCCTTTCCCACCCCTCCCCCCCCCCCCCCCCCCCCCCCCCCCCCCCCGCCACGCACTGTCCCCCAGGTCCCAGCCCGGTCCTCAGGAAGGCCCTTCCCTGGCTCTGCCCAGGCCTGGGGCTCCTTTCAATGAAACCCAGCAGCAGCCGAGGCAGCGAGTTGTTGGGTACTACACAACATTCGCGTTGGACGGGGATGAGGAGATAAAGGCGCTAATAAGACAGAGTGCTAATTAATTGCAGAGAGCTCTGTAACTTTGCTGTTTAACGCTGAAAGGAAAAGGCATTTGCGGTTTTCTTCCTTCCGCCAGCCCTCCTATACAATTATTTCATCTGCGGCAGAAACGTGTGCGGATCACTAATAATTATTAAATCTGATTATCCCCAGCCTTCAAGCTCAGGCAATATACCCGGCACCTTCCTGGCTCCTGACCACGCCATCGAGTTCAGGCAAAGCAGAGGGGAGGGTGATGAGCCCCCGTGTCTCAGGGGCTAGGAGAGGACTGGATGTCCCCCCACGGTGTACCTCTGGCCCCTGGCTGGGAAGAAACCCTTCCTTCTGCTCTGCCGTGCGTAACTGTGCATAAGGCTTCCGGTTTCTCTGCGTCTTTCGCAAGTGAGAATTACCCTTGGAAATGACTAGTAGGCACGCGTACGCATCTGTATGTGTTCTAACGAGACTCCGCGTCTGTTACAGGTTTAATTAATGACTGAAGGGCCCGGGGTCCAGGTGAAGAAAACGCTGGTGTCTTCAAGGTTCGCAGAGAACAGAATCAAAGAAGGGGAGCCTTTTGATTTAGTCAGGGCCCTGCGGGAAGCGGCTGGCATATTCAAAGAGTTAACTGAGGAGAGTTTGACGAAGTGGGGCTTTAGAGGTAGAGATAGTACATTAGCCACGGTTCTGGCTTCTGTAAACCTGACGCTTTAACGTCCCACCTGTAGGCACAGGCCGGACACGCCATGCTCTGGGCTCGGTAATGAACCCAAGTCACTTGGCCTTGCCCCCATCACCCCTGTCCCTCCCGAGGGAAGAGTCCTCCTCTCAGGGGCAAACCAACCAGTGCAGAGCTTACACCCCCAACCCCCTCTCTTTTTGGACTCTGACACTCCTGACCAATATACACCTGCCCTGATCACTCTAGGAGCAGGTGCCGGACACCTCGGGACAGCCCCAGCACCCTCTGAAATGATTCGGACCAGCCACTCTTGGCCGCAGTTCTCCCCTCCCCCTCTGCCTCGTGGCTGACTCTGGTGCTTCTCCACGTGGCCCACCCCTGTGGCATGCTGTGTACCTTAGGATCTGGTATAATAGATTTCTGAATGGCTGTCATCTCCTGATCCGTTGGCCTAAATAATATATTTAAAAAAGACAAGAGCTAAAATAATCGGGGTAAGGGAGACAGCAGGGAATAGTGAGTCATCCCGGGAGGAGCCGGGAAGCATTAGCACCTGTAGGCCCGAAGCAGCAAGGGGAGGGGTCGTCACTAACGGATGCAGCTCGAGCTACGGCTTGGGTAGGGGGCTCCCGCCAGATGCGGCCATCGGGACAGGCGGAGAGTCCTCGCCATATGGCAGTTCTGCAGGGAGAGGGTGGGGAGTAAACGCCCCTGCCTTTCTCGGTCCCGGCTCCCTTCTCCAGACAGGGCCTCCCCTTGGCTGAGTCAAAGCAGACACCTGAGGACAGTTCGGGGACCCCCAGCAGGGCCGAGCAGGGCGAAGGGATCTGGAAGGGGAGTGACCCCAAGAAGAGAACCTTTCTTAGCGAACAGCCAGGTGCTCTGGAAACGGATGGGGGGATTCAGAGATGTCTCCAAACTAGAAGGAGCCCCCGTTCGGGGCCTGGGCGAGCAGATCCAAGATGGTGGATCTCAAGAGGTTTAGACCGGTGCTTCTCGAACTGTCCCGGATACAAGAAGCCCTCAGGCATCTCGTTAAAATGCAGATTCTGACTCAGCAGGTCTGAGGCGGGGCCCAAGATGCTGCATTTCTGACAAGCTCCCGGGTAATGCCTGTGCAGCTGCTCTGAGGACCACACACTCAGTGGCCAGCCTAGGCCCTCCTCCCCCCACCCCTTCCTGCGCCTCTCAGGGGGCTGGGCTGTCAGCCGGTCCTGGCCATCCATCTTCATGTGGCCTGTCCTCTCTAGCCCTCTGTCCATCTGTTCATCATTTTGGAGGGCCTTTGAAATCCTGTTTCTCCCTCCACCTCATGTGAGGGTAGAGAGGGGCATTTCTTCCCATCTGGCCCGAAATCAACTTCTCTAAAATAGCCTGACCCGGGGTAACTTAAAAAAGGGAAAGTTTAATTGGCTGTAATTAACACGAACAAATTGGTTTGACACCGGTTTTTCCTCCTCACCCTGAACCTGCGGTTTGTTTCTCGACTTGCCGAAGAAAGATCCGGAAGGGACTTTTGAGAGGTGGGCGGCCCCCTCCCTGGTTGGTGGGCTCTGTGGGCCCGTGGCTCCCAGTCTCTTGCAGCCACGGGACTGGGGTGAGGAAGGGGAGGTGTTGAGGCGAGCTGGTGTTTCTGGAGCCCCTGCTCCGGGCCGGACACCGTGCTGGGCTGACATGGCTGCCTCGCACACCCTCTCCCTGCTTAATGGCCTTAAAATCCGTTATGATGGGGGAGGGATTGATGCTTGGCTGGATGGAGCCGCAAGACTGGACTTGGCTTTGTGTCCGATTACAAAGTCAATGCTCTTTATTCACTGCCCCGTTTGGCCTCCGAGCAGGATAGAGATGAAGGAGAGAGACAGGAGGCCTCTGCTTGGTGCCAGAGTGAAGAGAGGGGACAAAAATCTCAGCAATCAAGATGGACGGCATTTTAATGCCATATTGAAAAAAAAATAAAATTAATCCAACATACCCATGATGAAAAAATTATCCAGATTCCAAATGAAGTCAGGATCCGTTAGGGCGAGGGTCAGGGGAGGAGGGTGAGCCTGAGTGCAGGGTGAGATCCGGCCTTTTTTGTTTTAACGTCCAGATATCTTGCTCCTCGTGGATTTCCAGCTCAGGCCTCTCCTACGCAGGTGGGGAGACCGAGTCGGCGTCCGTTCCGGCCCCCGTGGATGGGGTAGAAGAGCTTCCCAACGAGGTGTGCAAAGGCACAAAAGAAACATCCTCTCCCCTCCTTTTTCTGACTTCCTTCTTCTTCCATCTGCTTTGCTTTCCTTCCTCAAAGCTGCTTAAAACTCAGTTGCCCCCACGCCTGTGAGACAGCTCATCCGTCAGCAACCCACACGTGCAGCGAGTTTTCACGCGTCTACCGGGGACGCCCTCGGCCCTCTCGTGTCTCAGGGAGATGCGGCGGGAAACGTGCTGAGATTTTTGGGGCGCCTCCGTGAATTTTGTGCTGGAGGTTCACCGTGTCCCTTCTTCAAATGCTTAAGAAACGCTTCCCCCCTGCCTGCCTCTCTAGCTGAGCTCATCCTGGTTGAGCTGCAGGGAAGAGGGGGTCCCCGCCACCCCACTGTCCTCAGAGGCCCGGGGGGGAGTCAGGGCCACTTGTAGGCACAATTCTATGCTGACTTCTTTTTAAACTGGGGAGCCAGAAGGATGAATGGTCTGCCTTCCACACCTTTGAATGATACGGTGGCTTCCAGAAGCAGGGGTGGGAGGTACAGATCCAGAGTGGGCCTGCTTTCCGGTTTAGTTCATAGATGGGTGCCTGAGGGTCTAGGAGGAAAACAGGATGTCAGGGGCTGCCTGGACCCCTCTGCCCTCCGGGGCGTGCACCTGCCCCCTTGTGGGGGGGGCACCTGCTCACTCCTTCTCCCACCCTGCTAAGTGGCGGCTTCTCTGACCTGGTGGCTGCTTTTGGGAAGGGTGTCCCCCACTACGATTGAGGAGCCAGCGGGAGCTGAAGGGCCGGGCCAGGAACTGGCTGCTTTGCTCCTGCTGAGCGGAGAGGAAGGAGGACCGGACTCCCTCCCCAGGAAGTGTGTGAAGATTAATTACGCAAGTCTGTAAAGAGTTTGAAGTGAGGAGTGTGGCCCTTTCCTCTCCAGGTGTCTTCCTCGGGAGAGGACACACTTCACTGGGGTGGAGACAATTCCCAGGGGCTCGGCCCTGGGAGGAGACTGTCCCTCCCTCTTTGCCTTGCCCTCCTCTGTGCCCCGGGCCCAGGGCGTCCCCTCCCCTCTGCCTCCTCCCCCAGCAAATCAATTTCAGCAGGGAAAGGAACAAGGCTATTACAGTTAACACCACTCTGCCCGGAGTCGCTGGGTCTTCGCTATTCATCATTCCTAATTAATTAAAAAGTAATTACTTATGGATCCGACTTTCATTATTTACACCCCCCAGGCTGTGAGGATATTACTTTCCCCAGTCCCTCTGGTACCCTAAGCTGCTCTGGTGCCAGCAATCACAGCACCAAACATGGTGAGGACCGCTCGCTCGCGGGCATCCTCGTTGGGGGCATCCGAGTCCCCATCGGAGGCCACCCAGGCCTTGGGGGTTCGCAGCCCCTCCTGAGAGCCCAGGAGGGGACTTGGCTCCACCTGACAGGTTCCCCTTCTCGGTACTGGGACAGCCTCCAAACACAGCTACTCAACTGTGGATTGGCAGTCTCCGCATCACCCAAAGGCTTATTAAATATGCAGACCCTCAATCCCCTCCCCGCACCTGCTGAATTAGAATCTGCACCATAACAACCTCCCCAGGGCCTCCAGGTGGGTGTTGGAGCGTGAGAAGCGCTGTCCCAGCGGACAGGGAGCCGTTTGCCTGTGCGGACTCTCCCGGGGTCCTTACGTGCACCGTGCAGGTGGCATACGACATGCCGCCCCACGTGGGGCCCGACTTCTGGTCCCCGCCCCTGACCTCAAGTGGTTGGCGGGTGCGATCATGTGCCAAGCCCCTCCCCCCACCTCGCCCAGGGTCCTCAGTGTGCTAATTCCTACCCTGTCCGCCTCGAGAGGTCGTTGTCAGGATTAATCAGGATAACGTAGACGAAAGTGCTCTGGAAACCATAAGCGGAACTTCACCCGGCAGAAAAATAGATGCTCCCCCGGCCGGTCGCCGCTCACCAGCTTCCCAGGCTGCTCCCCACCCTTTAGCCCTTTGCAGTTGCTTCCCTGCCCTCAAAATGTACGTGTCCGGAGTTCGATCTGTTCCCTCCTGTCATCTGGGAGACGCGTCCAGTCTAATTGCTCATGGGTGTGGGGGCGATGTTCCCTGCCTCCTGATGCTATGGCAGAGCTGCGACCGCAAAAGGGCATTTGACCCCTGAGGGTTGCTCTCCTCTGAGGCTTATGAAGTGTGCAGACTTGGATGAAGTGATTTCTTGGTGCATCAGTGTCCTCGGGCGTCAAAAGGGGGATGGGCCCACTCTTAGAGTGGCTGCGAAGAAGCAGCGGGCTCCCTGGCGCCCGTCACTCAATTGGCTGCAGTTATTACGACGACGGTCGCCTCAGTCCCCGGCCTGGCCCCAGCCTCGCCGTCCGTGAACCAGAGCACATGGGACCCAAGAGGCGCCCGGAGAAGCCAGATTGGTTTTCCACGTCTGTAGCCAGGGCCGTTTGGGCGAAAGTGGGGACCTCGGGACCCAACCGTGGAGGCTAGTCCAGGGAGTCTAGAATGCTGCGAATTTCTCCGGCTGAGAAGCGGGACTGAGGGGTCCTGAGCCATGGCCTTGGGGTTCACGTTGGTGCCAGACATTCCGTCCCTGTCCCTTGATGATGTTTGTCACTCGGGCACTTGGGAGGATGGGGTCGAGCATGTGGTGGTGGGAGGTTCTGGTCCCCGCCGCTGCCCCACCTGAGCAGGAACTCCGAACACGCCCATGGGGGGGGAGTGGTCCTGCCGGACTCCTGCCGCACCGTTGGCCACACAGGGGGGCGTGGGGGTGGGATGGGAGAGGGTGGAGGGGGGCAGGGTGGGGGTGATGGGGAGTGGGATGGGAGAGAGGAAGGGAAAGACAGTCTTGCTACAGGCGATCTGGTAGTTCAGGCCCTGCACCCTGGTAGTTCAGGCCCTGCACCCTTAGGCTGAGTACTTGGAGGAGGCAACCAACTTCGGGCGAGTGGAACCTGCAAGTCTTAGGTAAGAAGATGCGACAGCAGGCGCCTTGGCCGGGCCTCTCTGGTCCTTTGCTCGCTGCCTCTCCGAACTCCATTGAAACGTCGCCGGCGGCTCGGCCTGAACAGCCGCTGGCTCCCCAGTTCTGTAGCCGGAGCCCCCTCCCCCTCCCCGCACCCCCTGACCACACGGGGCAGAATGATTTGTCGCGATATTAATCGGCATGTTGTTTTCACTGCAGTGGGGGAAATCAGGCTGTCTGGAAGGATCTGGTTTGGTTTTCTTTCTGCTTCCCCACTCCCAGGCGTCTTTCTGCTTGCTCGTCTTGGGGCACTTGCGGGGCTTGGTTGTCACGCCTGCGAAAGCCACCCTCTCTCCTCCTGCTCCCCGGGAAAGCCCCGGCTCACCGAGCAGATTCTGCTGTGTGGCCCAGAGTGGAAGCGAGGGCTGACCCTTTGCGGGAACAGAGGTAGAAGGAGTCAAAGGAGGGGGTTCCCCATGGGAAGGAAGGAGAAGATGGGGGGCGCTCCTTGAGTTCTGCTCCCTGGGGGTGGGGTTGTGGGGAACGGCGACTCCAGGGCTCCCCCGCCTCAGCAGAGCCTAAGCCTGAACCTGGATTAGATGGCGTGGAGCTCCCGGCCTTCACGGGCTCCGTGCAGACCGCCGACTGCCGGAATGTTCTAGCTTCCAAGGATTGCTGGTTCCTTTATATGATGCCGGGGAGAGAGGCTGCAGGGCAGGAGCCCCCACACTGAACAAGAACTGAGCTTCCTGCCACCCCCAAGGGAGTCAGACTTGGAGTTAGACAGACTCTGACTTGAAGAAAATAAAGTCATGCTCCGTGTCTCGCACCCTCGAGATGGAGCTCGCAAACTTATTCCATTGCGCGGCACCGGAAGGAGGAGACGGGGTTGCTTCACTAAACAAACGGCTTCACTCTCCCAGGTCACTCCGTTGCTCGGTCCATCTGTGGCCACCTTTCCCAGTGAATGGACATGGTGGAGGGGAGTGTCCCGAGTTGGGCCGGTTTTGGGCCTTGGTGAAAAGGGTTTGGCCATCAGGGGCGCCTGGGTGGCTCAGTCGGTTACATGTCCGACTTTGGCTCAGGTCACGATCTCGAGGTTCGTGGCTTCGAGCCCCGCGTCAGGCTCTGTGCTGACAGCTCGGAGCCTGGAGCCTGCTTCAGATTCTGGGTCTCCCTCTCTCTCTGCCCCTCCCCCATTCATGCTCTGGCTCTCTCCGTCTCTCAAAAATAAATACCCACATTAAGAAAAATTAAAGTGGCCATCACTTGACGTGCACACGGCCCGGAGGAACTCACCGTGAAGACGCTGGGAAGAGCGGCGCCGAGCTGCCTGGAGGATGCCTGTTCCGGGCGGGCTGTTCCCACTCGGCTCTGTGTTTCCACACAAGCGTTCTCTTGGGGGTGTTTTCCACCAAATGCCCGTGACTCGGGCAGGGAACGTGACCTGGGGAGACCTAAGGGTCAGGATCACGCAAGATACTTTCCAATGGCTGTTGCGGAGCCACACAGGGTCGAGAATTTGGCACCTGTGCTTCCCAGTCACCACCAGAGCCCCCGCCCCTGTGATAGCAGGAAGTCCCGCCTGTTATGGGTGCCCCGCTGCAAGGGTTGCTGGGAAGTCCTGAGGGTCTCTCACACGTTTCCATCTTCCAACCAGCATAATCTGCCGGTTATGGTGGCTGATCGCTGCTCCATGCCTCTGGTTATTTCCTTAAGGGCACCCCCCCTCCCCGGGCTGCCGCCCACTACTTCGCCGCCATTAGTGTGCCCAAAGTACAACATGCCTACACCTGTGTGTGACGTGTGGCTGGCTTACCCCCGGTATATGAATGCAGATTGTTGAGCTGAGGGATTTTTTAAGCCATGGTGGGAGTACAGTGGGCTCTCAAACAACCTAAGTTCGAACTGCTGGGTCTGTGTATATGCAGATTTTTTTTTTTTAAGTTTTAAGGTTTATTTATTTTTGAGAAAGAGACAGAATGCTAGCGGGGGTGATGGGGCAGAGAGAGAGGGAGACACAGAATCCAAAGCAGGCTCCAGGCTCTGAGCTGTCAGCACAGAGCCCAACGCAGGGCTCGAACCCACAAACTGTGAGATCATGACCTGAACCAACATTGGAAGCTTAACCCACGGAGCCACCCAGGAACCCCGTGGATTTTTTTTTTAACAAAAACTGTAAAGATATTTTCTCTTCTTTATGATTGTCTTAATAACATTTTTTCCTAGCTTACTTTATTATAAAAATAGAGTATATAATACATATAACGTACAAACCAAGTGTTAATCAACTATGTGATTAGTGCGGCGTTTGGTCAGCAGTAGGTTATTAGTAGTTAAGTTTGGGGGGAGTCCAAAGTTCTATGTGGGTGTTCGACTGTATGAGGGTCACCACCCCATCCTCGGGTTGTTCAAAGGCCGACTGTATTCACACTGTGGAGCTGAGCGAACACTGCAAACGAGGGCTCCCTCTTCCTGTACAGAGAGCCGGTTGTTAACATTTAGCAGCACACCACTGGGTGCCCCTTGAATCCCCACGGACTTAACTTCCTCGCTGGAGGCTTGGAGCAGACAGAGGGAATTACGATCCAGGAAAGAAAACCCCAAATGGCCAGCTTACTCCGGGGCCCGATGGGTCCCCTCCTCACTTCAGCTTCCTTAGGCCCCCACCGTGGGCTTGTTTCGGGCCTGGTTTACCGCTCACGCCCCACACCTCCCCCTGCCCCCTGGGAGTGTCATGCCCAGAATTCGGGGACCCCAAAACCACCAGGGAGCCGAGTCCAGTGCAAGAACAAAGAGCCTTTATTCGAGCTAGCTCGAGCTCAATCTCCTACCGCACCGACGCAGCAGTGGGTCGAGAGAGAGAGCCTGTTCCCAAAACACAATAGTTTTAAAGGGGTCTAGGGGCAGTGGGAGGGGTGATGGTCCTGACCCTAGCCGATTGGCTGAGGAAGGGTAAAGGGTCCTGTTCCATAGGTCAAGCTTCTGCGCAGGCGCTGGGGACTCAAGGTGGAAGACCCGGAAACACAACGGAGTCAGTCCCAGTTCGCCCTTAAGCAAAATGGAGTCAGTCCCGATTTGCCCTGACAGGAGTGCCCAAGCAGCTCTCCCCTCCTTCCATTCTGGGCCTCCAATTCTCTGAAGTACCCTCGAGGGAGGAAATTTTAGTTTTACTTTAAAGCAATCGTAATTTCAGAGGACGTTTCCATTGATATGCAGAGCGTTGGTTCTTCTCCACATCAAACTTATTAGCTTCTTATTGTGTTCCTTCTCACTCTGGAAGTGGGGGCTAGCTTTGCAAAACCAAGAGGTCCATTTAAGAGGGTCACCCCCAAACAAAGTTTCGGCCTGCTCTCATTGGGAGATCCCAATTTGTGTCTCTAGATAAAAAGAAAACCGACGACCGCAGGAAGCTTTAAAAAGAGGACTTCCTTGTTGCCTGTGTATATTTGAGCGCATGTATCTGCGTATGCGTGTGTGTGTGTGTATCTGTGCGTGTGTGTGTGTGTGTGTGTGTTGAGTTTTACCTGAGCCCTGTGTACCTGAGAAACAGCAAAGATGAAAGGAATTCCCTCACTCTTTTGTTCCTAAAAATGGCTTACTGCAAAGCATCACCCTTCCCCATGAGACTTAGATAAGGCTCCGGGAACAATGAAGAGGCCCTACTCGGACTGTCCAAATTCCTGTTCTTTGCCTCATAAATGATTAGCTGAACTGCTTGTCCCCATTGACCAATCGGAACAAAATGGTCCTCAGCCAAGTTCAGCTGCTCTCCTTCCTCCAGGGCCCAGAACCCTCTTGCCTGAGGCTGCGCACCGTCTCCTGAGAGCAGGCTGGCTTCAGGGCAAGACCTTCTCCCATCTCCTCCGCCATCACACCGCGGTTCACCCCGCCTCCACACCGGTTTCTTTCTGGCCTTGTTTTCTCCTCTCCATACAAGAAAGCTCCTTTAGCTCAACTCTTGGGATGCTTGTGAATCTCACGGTCAAAGCCTTCTCTGGACCGTGGCTGACCCCTGTCCTTATTGCAACCGGGTCCCTAGCAGCAATAACCCTTTCAAACAAACAAACTCCTTACCAAGTTTGGATTTGTCTTCACCTGACACCAGTCTCCTCTGGGGCACCTGGTGGGCCGAGAGGAACCAAACAGGTCGTGGCGATATGCCTTGCTTTAATGGGGGTGGGGAAAGGGCACGCTTAGGGCTTCAGTGGGCAAGTGTGCAAGGTTCTGACAAGGCTTGTGTTATAGACTGAATAACAGTTATAGACTGGGCCCTAGTCCCCAGTGTGATGGTGTTTGGAGATAAGGCCTTAGGGAGGTCATAGGGGTAGAGGATGTCACAAAGGTGGGGTCCCCATGAGGGGCCTGGTGCTCTTATAAAGAGGGACTCCTGAGAGCTCTGCCATGCAAAGACGCGCTAAGAAGGCGGCCTTTGGCAAGCCAGGAAGAGAGCCCTCAAGAATCCGAATGGACTGGCTCCATGGCCTTGGACTTCCAGCCTCCGCAACTGTGAGAAAATTAACTTCTGCTGCCAAGGCCCCCCCAGGCTGCGGTGTTTGGTGACAGCAGCCTGGGCTGACAAAGACAGCTCGTTCACACAACCGTCTCGGAATGTCACGGTGTTAAAGGTGAGTGGTCTCCCTGTCCGGAGACCTGCTCAGAGAGCGGCTAATGGCAGCTGGATGCTCAGCGAGCTGGGCTGCAGTCGGACAAAGGAAGCTCAGAAAACGCTTCTTGCGGCATTTGCTTCTCTCTGAAGTCCTCAGTTTAGAGTCCGCTTGGTGCCATTCTGGTGGGCTGTTGGTCTTTTTAATCCCATACTGCCTCCTGTCTTGTGTCAGTGTGGAGGTGGGGCCCAGGGGGTGCGGGAAGGGGTCCTGGGGGTGCACATGGCTTGGGCTCGGCCCTTAGGAAGAGAGGGGCCCCTCACATGGGCAAAGTGTCTCTCAGAGGCCTTTCCCAGGCTCTGTCACAGTGGTTCCCGGGCCACTCCTCTGGCCTGGCCGCGCAGGGGCTGTCCGGATAGCTGGCGAGGGACCCGGGCCCCAGGAGGTTGAATAATTGGCGTAAGCCTGCATTGCTTCCCTGCCTGCGCTTTTCCCCAGGATTTGGGCAGGCAGAGACAAGGGGGCCTCAGGCCCTGGGGGAGTGTGGTTGCAGAGGTGAGAGAAGCCCCTTGTGGGCGGCAGGGAGTTGGGGGACTGTGTGTCGGGGACCCCCATGGGGCGGGTAGGCTGGACTGAGGTCACAAAGAATTCCAAACGTCAAGACAAGGAATTTGGGGCTAGGGAAGCTTTTAAGTTTCCTTCAAACTTTCTGTGCCGTTATGACTTTCTACAACGAGCAAGCATCACATTTAGGATCACAAAAAGAGATTTTGCAAAAAAGGAGCAAACGTGAGAATAGCAAGAGTGAAAGACAGAATTAGGACGGGGGAGGGGAGGTGTGGAGAAAATGTCCAGACGATTCGCAGACCAGCAGCTTTAGTCGCGGGCGGGACAGGTGGAATCGGGCAGTGGGAGTCCAGAATTCCCTGGATTGGAAAGGTGTTGGTCTCTGCAGGCAGCGAGGAGCCAGGCGGCCTCCCAGGGTGCAGCGGGGAAAGGAATAAAACGTTCTTTGGAGAAATCCTTCAGATGTCACCGTTGGCGCATTGGGGGATTCCTGGCCAGCAAGAGTTTAATTCCAGCCCTTCGCCGCCAGGGGGCGCACGCACAGGCCGGTAATTTACAGCCTTTGATTCCAGTCGGGTGAGCTAGGAGCCCCTAGGCTGGGGCAGGGGCTGCTTCTTACTCGGCGCTGATGCCCCGATACAGCTCAGCCTGGCTCCGTGCCCCTTCCTGCGGGAACGTGGAGGGGAAGTCTTTATTTCCTGTGCAACGTAGCATCCAAGTGAGAGATCAGACTTTAGAGGGAGCTGGAAAAGCAATTAACTCTACTCAAAGTGGAGGATATTGTTTTGTGCCGCCAGACGACTTTTTTCCTTCCCCCAGAAAAATGACGCCCTCAAAATCAACATTTGATTTAGTCTTTGTTCGTTTTGAGAATGCGAGGCTATGAACAGGCAACATGGGACGTTAGAAAAAAAAATACGTTACAGCTGGAATAATTTTAAGGCTGGCTACAGCTTTGCATTTGCTTTCTGGAAAGCCCGTATCAATTTACACGGCACCAGCAGTGTCTAAGGAGGGTCTGGTTCTTCATAACCTTAGCAGCATCGAAAATTCTAATTTTAAGAAACGTTCATTTGACGGCAAAATATTGCTTTGTGGTGCGTGTCTTTGTTTACAGTGAAGAGGAAAATTTTTTCTGTGGTTATTAACCCCTCGCCTTTCTTCCTGGTTTTTTCGAATAGGCTTTTGTTTCTGTCCTTTTTTTTTTTTTTCTCATTGTTTTGTGTGAGCTTTTTACATATTACGGTTAATGTCCCTTGGTCACCGATAGGGGTCCTGGTTTTCCGCATTCCCGTGATCCGACTCCCTCAATTTATAAGGTTGCAGAGGGGATCGAAACTCGCCATAACACAAAAATATGCACTCGTGGGCTGCAGGAAGGCGCGTCCCTCGCACTTAACGCCAGCCTCTGCTCCCGCCCTCCTTCATGGGATCTGTGCGCCGGTCTGCTCCTGTTGGCCGCGTGTCGCGGGCATTCTAGAGGAGCACGCAAAAACAATTCCAAACTTTGCCAAAGATGCAACACTTCTCGAGGTTGATCAAAGTGATTACGGAGAATTATTGGGATCTCACGCAGGGTTCCGAGCGAGCGAGGAAAGAGCAGGATTCGGCCGGTTAACAATTACCGAAGAGAGAAACCTACAAGGCTGAAAAAATGACAGAAACTTCAAAAGAGAGAGATTTGAATTCCCGAGGATTAAGACAGGCCATTGGGAAAATTGATGACGCCTTCACATATTTCTGGCACGAATGTCCTCTTCATGACGGCGCCGTGAAAGTCAAATGTGGAATCGAGGATGTTGCATCAGACGATCTTGTCAGAAAAATTATGCCCCCCCTCCCCCAAATCGACAGGTGACTTATTCTCCGTTCATTCAGAGAAACAGAGAAGAGTTGTGTGCCCAGCCCACCTCGGCTCAACGTGAGCTGAGACAAACTGTTTCAGCGTTTATCGTTTCTTTTAAAATCTGAAGTCATAAATGTTTATTTCTCTCCGTCTTTTAAATGGATTCACTTTGCAGCTTCTTGCTTGTAACCCCAATTTGTCTTGAATAATGAGGACCTCTGATGCACAGTTCGGTTTCTTTTGGAACAAGGGTGTCTGTTGACCTCTGTCCCCCTCCACCAGTTCAAGAGGCTGTGGGGCGCCCTCCCCTACAGTCCCCAAATTCCAGTGCAGGGCTCTTTGTCTCGGTCATCCCCTGCCCCCCCTTGGTGCTTTGTGATCTCCTTAGGGCATGCGTAGGACTGGGGGCATGAAAGCTTTCCTTTCCAGAGGCCAGACGATTCGAGACATGACGGCTCTGAACGCTGACCATCCAGGCTCCCATTAGTACAGTGGCTGGGCACCTGCTGGCTCCACTCCGAGGCAGAAGAAATGGCTGTTCGTACGCACACACAGGATTGCGAATCTGGCCCACGGTGTCGGAAGTGGTTCTGGGTCCAGTGACTCTCCGATGCGTGAGCGGCGTCCTTGCCGCAGCTCTGGGCCGGGACCTCGCGTCAAACCGCGGGTCAGGATGCACCCGCATGAAGCCTTATTTCCCTCGCAGTCTCCTCGAGCCTCTGTTCTCTCTCTCTTCTTGACCCTACAAGCTGCTCCTTTCCCCTCTGCCATCGGGATGGCTGTCTAAAATATTTTCCTACCTCTCCGCCCAGGGAGGCTGCCCTAAATTCCACCCTTCACCCCACACTCCTTGGATCGGGTGTTAGCTTTAGTGTCTTAAAGAAGTGGGACAAAAATTCAGTTGCGTTTTTAGCAGACCTAATGTTGTATTTGCAATATGCTCACAATGCTTTACGACACGGGGATGCTGAATAGTTCCACGGTTTAATCCGCTGGCCTTTTGTCTTCATCACTTTCCTTTGCAATTAAGGTTTCTTTATAATTTTTTTTAACGTGTTCATTTTTGAGAGATAGAGACAGACAGCGTGTGACTGGGGGAGGGGCAGAGAGAGAGAGGGAGACAAGAATCCGAAGCAGGCTCCAGGCTCCAAGTTGTCAGCACAGAGCCCAACTCAGGGCTTTAACTCAACCACAGCAAGATCATGACCTGAGCTGAAGTTGGAAGCTTCACTGTGCTACCCAGGCGCCCCTCCATTGCATTTAAGTTTTGAGAGTCCTTTAAAAATTTATTTATGCTTTGATATTTGTTTTTCACTTAGTTTTCAATCTATCTAGAATGCGTTTCTGTGGACAGGGTGAGGTGTCCTGTGTCGGTTCCTCACGGCCACGGTAGAGGTGCGTAGACACAACTGCGAGGTCTCTGTGGGACAGGCCGGAAAGCCTTCCATCTGGGGCTCATTTGTTCTCTGAAGTCGGCCTGGTGGCTCTGCAGGTCGGCCGGGGCTCAGCCGAGCCGAATCAGGCTGTGGCTGGAATCGGGGCCGCTCCGAGAGTCTCGGGTCCACCGCAGACCAGCAAGCCAGGGGCAGATATGTTTTCCTTGGGGGTGGCCCAGGGGTAAGAGGGCAGGCTGGCCATGCGAGTTTGTTTCAAGCCTTTGCTACCTCTGCCTCTGCTTGCACCCCCCTGGGCAAAGCGGGTTCACTGGGCAAGCCCGATGTCCGGAGTGGGGAAGCTCATACCACCGTCCTTGACGGCGAATCAACCACCCTTCTGAATGCCGCTGAGGGCCTCGGAAGCACCGCGAAGGAATCACTCTGTAATGTTCCCGGAACCCCATTATCACAGATCGGGGAGGACACAGAGGGACGGTCGGAGGCCAAGGGGACTCAGCGGCTGCGGCTCCGAGCTCCACGAGGCAGTTCTCCGTCCAAACAGCAGATCTAGGGCACTGCCCTCCCGGGTCCTTGGCGGGTCATCCCGGGTCACGCGTTCGCTGGGCGCGAATGCACGAGATGCATGCATGTGCGCGCGCGCACACACACATGATTATGTAGGTGTGTGGCTGGGAGGACAACGCTCTTCAAGGCTGGTAATGATAAGAATAGTAATAAAGACAGCTAACCTTTTTGTGCTTTCCCTAGGTTCTAGGCGCTGTTTGAGCTTCCGCACGGGGAGGTTTGGAGGGCGGGGGAGGCTGAGCATTGATTACTTTCCACAAAGAGGCCATTGTCCTAACCTTTTCCTTTCCCTATATGATGATCCGCTGCTCCTCTCCGTCTCTCCTCTCTGCCATTTAATAAGGACGAGGCAGGCGAGGGAAGATGCTGTAAAATCCAATTAACTCGGGCTTCAAAAGGCACAGTCTCCATGTGGCGCCGGCTGCCTCCACCGCAAACAACAGGCGGGCGGGCTGCTGGCTTCCCAGAGGCAGGTGCGCCGGGGAGGCGGGCTGCTGGGAGCATCCAGGGTCTCCAGGCGAAAAGGCCTAAGGTTAACGGGGCTCCCTCCTCCCCGAGGCAGCACCGGGGAGCGGAAAGGGACCCGGCTGGGCAGTGCAACCGTGGGGAGCCCCAGGCAGCCCATGCCCCCGGCCCGGCGCCCCTTTGTTCCCACCCGCCTCTCTGCGCTCTCTAAATCCTCCACGAGGCCTCAAAGGGAGGCCGTTCCCAGGTTTGCAGACTCGTCCCAGGGCTGCGTGCTGGCGGCCGGAACCGGCTGGGGCGAGGCGGGAGGAGCGGGCCTTGCCTCGGGCAGATGTTTCTGTTCTCGGGTGGAGACGGGGCGGGGAGGGGAGCCGCGCGTGCAGACGGGTGGGAGTGCAGAGGGAGCCCGGGGGGCCCGTGAGCGGGAGCGATGCAGATGGTGTCAGCCGCTCGCGGTGTCGGTGGCAGACATTCTGACGAAGCGCGGTGCAAACCTTCCCCGGCACGGGAGCCTTTCCGGAGCTTTCTGCCGCCTCCCACCCCCACCCCTCCGGCGACGGTTCCCGCTGGGACCCAAGCCTGCCATCCCTGCGTGTGTGCCCAGACCGCGGGGTCCTGGCCGCACCCAGGTGTCCTGATTCCTGGACCTCCCCGACCTCTCCAGCTCTTCCGTCGCTCCTGCCAGGCCTCCTCTCCCGGCTCCAGGTGCCGCCAGAACTTTCCCACCTTTTCCAAGACGTCTTGCTCCTCCTTCTGTTCCTTCTGCGGGCGACTCCTCTCCACCTGTGGTGGTTCAAGACCTGCCCCCGGAATTCTCTGACCCTCCAGCCACCCAGAGAGGATGGGTCTCTTCTCCTCTCCTAGGATCTGGGCTGATGGTGTCTGTTTCCCCCAACAGATTGTGGCGCAAGTAACACTAGGTCCGAAGACGCCAGACGAGGTCTGCTAGGATCTCTTGGGACGCTCGCCTTTGGATCCCTGAGCTGCCTGGAACTTTAACGACCAGGATGTGAGGACGCTCAGATGACACGAAGAAGCCATGTGCGGGGGCTCCTGTGGCTAAGGGCCCAGCCAGACAGTCAGCATCATCCTCCAGACAGGGCACACACCCTCCGTCCGGGGGATTCCAGCCCCCCGGCACGTGAGTGTCCCTGCCATTGTGTCTTCCCAACTGAAGCCCCAGAGAACAGAGCAGAGACAAGTCGTGCCCGCCATCCTCTGTCTGAATTCCCAAGACTCTCTGAGCATAATAACACGGTGGATTTAAGTGACTGCATTTCGGGGTGGTTTGCCACGCAGCAACAGTAAGTGGGACCGTTGGTAACTGCTGTTCTCGCTGAACCATACCGTTCACCTTGGCATCTCTCCGAAGCTGCCGCAGAGAGGAGCTTCTGTGCCTCACACTTGATCTTAGCCAAGAGGCCGAGAGCGTTGAACTTCCGTATCTCAAATCACCCCCGTCGTTGCAGGGACTAGGAGAGGGTAGAAAAGGTGGGCGGTAGAGGGGGATGAGCAGAGAATTGCCAGATAAGATACAGGATGACGGAGTTCAATTTGGATTCCAGATAAATCCAGAAAGGCAATCATTATAAATTTTGCTCTAAGTATATACCATTCAAGAGTTGGGCTATACTTATCCTAAATGAATTATTCGCCATTTATCTGAACTTCAACTTGTCCTGGGTATCCTTATTTTTATTTGTAAAATCTGGAGAGGTTGAAAAGTAGAGGCCCCAGGCCCTGGACGCCCTTTCCAATGTCCTGATATTCGGGGATGTCGTGCGGCTTCCACGGTGGGCGGTAGGTTATTTCCATTCGTGCTCACGCCCAGGACACCCACGCTCACAGCACAGACTCTGGGGCATTTGGTCAGAATTGGTTCCCAAGACTTCAGGAAGCTGTCTGCGGGGCCCAGGGGACGGCAGCCAGAGGGGGAAGCTGGCTCCGCCCAAAGGTTGAATTCCTTCTTCAAGGTGAGGATGCGTTCATTCTCCCTGGAACAGAATAGAGGGATGCCCACCAGGGTGCCTCCCCTCGTCCTAGCCGGGGCTTCTCTCTCCTGGTGCCCCGGGGCTTCCCTGGCTCTTGCCTGACAACAGACAGTGAGCGTAGCTTCTTCCTTTATCCAGCCAACCAGCCCTTTCTTCTGGCATTCGGGTTCATTACCCAGTAATGAAAACCGGCTCATTCTCAATCTGCTGCTGTGTCTTCTAGATAATCACGGTCAGGGAAGTCTCTGTCTCTCTCCATTCTGCAGTTTGCTGTTTTACTTCTCAGTCCCAACTCATTAGCTCAAGCAATAATAATGAGCCAATCTTGCCCTCCCTCCTCCCTCCCCCCTGCCCAGGCCCCCGATCCCAGGGGAGAGCTCGGCCGTGCACCCCAGGCTGCCCTGCTCTAAGTAGCATAAATGGGGCCTCGGCTGCTCGTGCGTTCATTCCTTCCTTCCTTCATTCTTTCGTTCGGCGAATATTATTGAGTGCCTAGTAGAGGCCGCATGCAGTAGCTGGGGCCAGGCAGTACTTTGGAAAGTCAAATGCCAAAAGAAGACAAAAGAAAAGCCATAAAGGAAATAGAGTCACCTCTCCTGATCCAGGGGAGAAATATCCGAGGAGTGCGGGGGATGAGTGTCCAGAGGAGAGACTACGTTCCTGAAACACGCGTGACCCGGACTCCTGATTGCGAGATAGGTATTGCCAGCTACATCTTTCTTTTTAGCCCCTCAGTGGATTTTGAAGAAAAGGACCAGGGTTTGGGTAAAAATTACAGCCTTGGGGTGAAAGCGAAAGTATGTATCTAGGCCGTGCTTCTGCCTTCCCCTCACTGTACCAGTTACTAATGCTGCGTAACAAATTGACCCCCAGAATGCAGCGGCTTAAAAAACAAGCGTTTATTATCTCTTAGTGTGCTCTGGGAATCAGGAATCCAGAAGCGGCTCAGTCGGGTGGTTGTGGTTCCGGGTCTTTCCAGAGGCTGTGGTCGCCGTGTCTTGGTGTCGGCTGGGGCTGCAGTCTGGGCTCCACGTCAGAAGCCGGTCACTCAAGGGGCGATGGTGAGAGGCCTCAGTTCCCTGCCGGCCACTTGCACGGAGCCTCGGCCCCCTCCACGTGGGCCCCTCCACGGGGCTGCTTGTGACATAGCAGCGGGCTTCCCCCCAGTCCGCCATGTCTTCCATAACCTGATCTCAGATGTGCCACACCGTCGCTTCTGCCGTATTCTCTCGGTCCCGGAGACCCTCCCCGGCACAGTGTGGGAAGAGATGACACACAGATGTGCGTGCCAGGAGGGGGTCCCTGAGGTCATCCTAGAGGCTGGTGCCATCCTCACTTCCTCCTACTCCAGGCCTCATCTAACCTGTGTCCCGGGTCCACGTTCGAGAAACATTTCCTGAGCACGTGCTTTGTACAGGCCTGGCCTCCGGGGACTCGCCAGTGACGGAAACAGACCCAGACGTCTGACCGGGTCCGTGCTGGTCTGTGGGGCTGAATACACGGCCAGTTCAACGAAGGGGTTGCCTAGGGGCCAGCGTCTGAGTGTGTCCTCTGATTTGTATGTGCGTGTATGTGTGTGTGCGTGGATCTGTGTGCATATATGTATGTGCATATGTATCTGTGTATATGTATGTGTATATATCTGTATATGTGTATATGTGTATGTGTGCATATATAAGCATATGTGTATGTGTGTATATGTGTATGTGTGTATATGTGTATGTGTGTATATGTGTATGTGTGTACGTATGCATGTATGTGCATGTGTATATGTGTGCACATGTGTATATGTGTGTATTGTGAATGTGTGCATATGTATATATGTACATGCATGTGTGTATATGTGTGCATATATATGTGTATATGTGTGTATATATGTTTATGTGTGCATAGTGTATGTGTGTTTGCATACATGTATGCATTTGTGCATGTATATGTGAGTACATGTGTATATGTGCACATGTGTGGATATACTTGCATGCATGGGTGTAGCTGCATGTGTATGTGTGCATGTGTGTATATATGCATATGTGTATGTATGTGTATGTGTATATGTGCATGTATGTGTGTATGCATAGCGCATATGTGTGTATGTATATATGTATGCATTTGTGTACACACATGTGCACGTGTGTATATGGTAACCATGCACATGTGTATATGTACATACGTGTACATGCATACATGTGTGCATAGTGTATGTGTGCATGTACATGTGTATGTATGTTTGCACTTGCGCACATGTGCATGTGTGCATGCATGTATATGTGTATACATGTGTGTATGTGTGCATGCATGTGATTACATGTATATGTGCTATATGTATGCGTGCACATGTGCACACACATGTATGCATATGTAGGTGTGTATATATGTGTATGTATGCATATATGTATGCGTGTATATGTGTGTACATGTGTGCTCTCTTTCAAGAGCATGGAATTTTCTCTGTGATCTTTCATGCTAGCCTCTCTGTAATGCTCAGATGTGCTGCTATTGCCGAAACCGTTTCTGGAGTTCCCTTTTGGAATTACCCCGAACAAGGAGCCCAGGCAGATTCTTTCCAACATTCTCAAAGGTAACACGGCTGCTTCTTCGGAGCCAGATCTGTTTTGGGGGCAGTGGTCAGTGAATCACCATTTGGAACCTGCTCTGGTGCCAACTAATTCAGAATCCTGCCACCAGCAGCCCCACCTTCAACAGCCCCCCCTCCCCAGTTAAACACCTAAAGTTAAAACATTGCTCATGAACCAACTCTAAAGTCAGTTTCAAAAGGCGAATTTCAAAATAAGATGTTTTTTAATGTTTAGTTTCGAGAGAGAAAGAGAGATAGAACATGAGGGAAGGGGAGAGAAGGAGTCACAGAATCTGAAGCAGGCTCCAGGCTCTGGGCTGTGAGCACAGAGCCCGATGTGGGGCTCGAACTCATGAACTGCGAGATCATGACCTGAGCTGACGTCGGTCACGTGACTGACTGAGCCACCCAGGCACCGCACCCCCAAAATAAGATATTTCTAATACGGGCCGCATCCATGGAGTAAATGTACAACCCCCTAGAGGGACCATCTGAATGAGATGCCCTCATTCTGTTGGAGGAGTTCTGGAATGTTCTTTCCAAAAACGTCTGTTCCTTTCTCCTCAGACCTTGTGGAGATTCCAAGAGTTGATCTCTGGTGTTCCTTTCTTTCTTTTTATCTGGGTTTCTTGGGAGGGGGTGTTTTTCAGGGCAGGTACAGAGGGGTCTCTCCTGTCATCGCTACCTTTCTGGGTGAGCCGGAAACTTTGGCTCCCCTCCGCTCGCGGGCCGGAAGTCCGGCGTTCCTTCTGGCCCCAGAGTGCAGGTGTCCCTGATGGGCCCCTCGCCACCGTTTGTGGGGAAGCAGATGGTGACACACAGGCTCGTCTGACTCGGTCTCTGGCACACTGCCAGCATCCTACCCATGCTCCCTTTCCCCTCTCGTGTCACCGAAGGGTGTCTTTATAGTTGGGTAAACAATCATTCCGTTTGATCCGCGCTCAGTCCGCCCTCTCTTCCTGCTAGTACGAATAATTTGGCAACATAAACACGGTCATCGGTGAGGGTTTGCAAGCTCCTTTCCATCAAGCGTGACTTATTTATTTATTTTTTTTAAAGAAAAAGGAAAGAAGCTCTGGAAGATATCAGAATGGGCCGTGTTCCTTTCTTCTGTCTGTAGAATTTCAGAAGATTTGATAAAAAGTTCCGACAGCTGGCAAGCTGAGGCTGCTTTTAAGCGGGGGCTAATATGCTCTCGGATCCAGCGCGAATCCAGGGCTGGCGTCTGAGAAAGGGGTCGCCCCCTCCCCACTCGTGCTTGTGCCACGAGCAGAGCCCGGCTCGGCGGAGCGCGCCGGAGTGGCGTTGAAACGAACCCAGCACTTCACCATCTGGCCCTGATTGTAAACATGTGTATACAAAGTGAGTGTCACTTCAGCTAATTCACGAGGGCCTGGCTGCCGCAGCGGCTGCCGCAGCTGTCCCCCCACGGGTAGGGCGGGAGTAGGTGGGGGCGGAGCGGGGACACCGGGGGACGGCGGGCCACACGGGTGGGCGGCCGCGCGGGAGGGCTCCTCCAATAGCCAGCCTGGCCATCACATGTCCACGTGTCCTCAGACGTGGCTCTCCGGCCTCCACTGCCACGGTAGTCCGTCATTTCCCCCTCAGCCTGGAAATACCCTCAAGGCAGGCCGTGTGACTCTCCCGTTTCTCTAGTGGAGAGACTTCCACTCGAGAAGTTCTCATCGAATTAAAATAAATCCCTACCAGCAATTTCTTTTTCATGTCTGTGGAACAACCTTCCCGCTCGGTGTTGGCGGAGATTTCTACTGTTCCTGCGTCTTCTGGGCAGAGGGAAGAGCCGAATCTCCTTCCCTCTGGGGTGCAGGAAGCGGAGAATGAGTTCTGTTTGCCTCTTGTGCAAGGAGCAGCCAGACCGTGGATACGTTCTCATAACCAACCCCCCGCCAGGCCTCGCTTTTTCCATCTTTCAAATGGGATCCTTACGCCCATACCTCATAGGCCCCCCCCAGCCCTGGTCCCCGCGCGCGGATGAGAGGGTGTACACTGCGGAGGGCTGGGCCCGGCTGGGAGGGACACGCTCAGAAGTCACAGCTGGTCCGCTCTGCAGCTCATGCCTGTTCTTCCTGCACCTGCTGTCGCCTCTCTTGGGAAGTTTTGACCGGGTTTCACTTGGTAGGTGTAGCTGTGGCTTTGTTCCTGGGAAACAGAGAACTGCTCCCAGGCCGAAGCTGCCCAGGAGGCCAGGTGGCCATCTGGGTGGGCGGGCCCCTCCCTGCCCCTCTCTGTCCCCAGCCACTCCATCTCCAAAGGGCGGTTTCCCCATCCCCCATCCCCCCAACCCTGCCCAGATGAGCCAGGGACACGTCTCCTCAACCCCTCCCGTCCATGCTGCTCAAAAACACAACAGATTTAATTTTCTACACGTGTGAAAAAAAAAAAATGTACTTTTCCAAACAGCCCCAGGGACACGAAAAGGAAGAGAAAGCTAATTATATTCTGTATGTTCTCCCGTTGGAAAGAGTGTGGCGGTCGGGTTGGAAGAGCAGACACCGGCAGCGCCGAGCCGAGGCGGTACGTTAGGTGCAGAGCGGCGACACTGTTGGTACTTTGGGAGATGGGGATGGAGGGAGGGGGACCCAGGGAGCCTGTGCTTCCTGTCCCCACGGCTGGCATTTGGAGCCTGTTGGCAGGACGCCGCTGCCCCCAGGCAGTCCCACAGGTGCGCCTCTGCCAAGGTCAATGCAACAACAGCCCCGGCCCTGGTGAGCTGGTGCCACACAGGGAAGCCACTGAGATGTGGCCGCTGGAAGGCAGGAACCTTCCGTTTCCTCCC
This sequence comes from Paguma larvata, assembly GCA_030068075.1. Taxonomy (NCBI): domain Eukaryota; kingdom Metazoa; phylum Chordata; class Mammalia; order Carnivora; family Viverridae; genus Paguma; species Paguma larvata. The sequence goes on along the minus strand of JAINVK010001151.1, from coordinate 65,290 downwards.
AGGACCGAACCCGCAGGGGCAGGCAGGGGGCGGGGCTCCCAGGAAGACAGAGTAGTGACTCTCCAGGAAAGGGGCAATCGTGGGGAGGGAGGCGGAACCTGGCCACCCAAGGACCCAAACCTAAAGAATCAAAATGAGACAATTCGACTGCAGGACACCCTCCCGGTGCCAGTCGCTTAATTAAAGCTGGACAGAAACAGGCAGGAAAACCACTTAATCTTGACAATATTTGCCTTGCTAATTTCGGTGTGGGCGAATGTGTGTGTGTGTGTGTATGCGTGTGTGTTTTCCTGTTGGGCGAGTGTTTATAAAATCTTAATTAGGTTGTGCGTATTGGAATAGAGATGGAAATACGTCTTTTTTTTTTTTTTCCTGTAATGGTCTCACTTCCCCAGGGGACATTAAAGCTCCATACACAATATTCTCTGAGCAGGGAGAGTGGTAATGGCCTTTGAGGATGGGTTCTGGAAGAAGAGAGAGGAGAGGCTCTGATTCAATCACAGATGGATGCCTTGATGGCTTCCTTTTTTTTTTTTTTTTTTAAATCAAAACCCCAAATTGGACTCAAAGCAGCTATTTATAACCTGTCAGGAGAAGCCAGCATTTCAATATCAGTCTCATGTTGAATAAATTTTTAACGACCTTTAATGCGACAGGTAAGCAGGGGCAGGAGAAACGCACCAGGCTATGTACACGGTGGGTACCCGGGGCTTCACCGAAACGACTGAAGGGAATGCGGGCAGGGAGTCTCCCCGCTTTTCCCATCTCTGCCCCGCCAGCCGAGTCCCCACTTGGAGCTAAGGTCCGATACCCTCCGTCTCCAGCTCACTTAATGGGGGCCTGTCTGAGGAACATCCAAAGGGACAAGGTGGCCGGAGAGAGGACCAGCGAGCGGGAAGCTCGGCCTGGCTTAGATGACAACCGCGGGGTAACTCAGGCAGTCGCTCCACAGGGGCGGCCCCTTGAAAGCAAGCTGACCGCCTGGGCCATGCTAAGGGGCTCCGTCCAGGGGACAGTGCCAGGGATCTGGACGGCCGGGAGGCCATGACCGGATACGGCAACCGTGGAGGCAGACCTCGTAAGGTGTTCTCTAACTCAGGGGTAGAGGCTAGGCCACTTGTGTGTGAGATAACCTTTCTAGAACCTATATATGGACGCCTAGCACCTGCAGCTTGTGATAAAAGCTGAGACTTTTGAGATTTTTTTCCCTTTCTTTTTGCTTTTGTTTGTTTGTTTGTTTGTTTTTAGAGGGAGAGAGGGAGAGGGAGAATCCTAAGCAGACTCCACAGTCAGTGTGGAACCCAACATGTGGGGCTCCATCCCGTGAACTGTGAGATCATGACCTGAGCCAAAATCAAGAGTATGATGCTTAACTGACTGAGCCACCCAGACGCCCCAATGCTTAGATCTTCTGACCTGGGGCTGAGGGGTAGGGTCCTCACGACGAAAGAATGATGTTGCTCATCAGCCCTTCCTTTTCAGCGAGCCAGACAAGGTATTCCCAGACAGCTCCTGCTCAGCATCCGTCATGCAGGACTGTGCACACACGTCCCCTGCACACCTTGTTAAAATGCAGATTCTGGGGGCGCCCGGCTTTAGCGTCCTGCTTCAGCCCAGGTCATGATCTCACAGTCTGTGAGTTCCAGCCCCGCACTGGGCTCTCTGCTGTCAGGGCAGAGCCCGCTTTGGATCCTCTGTCCCCACTCTGTCCCTGCCCCTCCCCCGCTTGCTCTTGCATGTGTGCACACTCTCTCTCAAAAATAATATAAACATATACCAAAAATTTTTTTAAATGCAGATTCTGATTCAGTGTGTCTAGGTATAACCTTGAGACTCTGCCTTTCTAACCAGTTCCCAGGCGAGGCTGAGGTTACTGGTCCAGGGACCCCACTTTGAGTAGCCGGGGTCTAGTGCCCACAGCAGTGATTCCGAATAGGAACTCACCAGCATCACTCAGAAGGCTCATTAAAGGGGCGCCTAGGCGGCTCAGTCGGTTAAGCGTCTGACTTCAGCTCAGGTCGTGATCTCGTGGTTCGTGAGTTCGAGCCCCGCGTTGGCTCTATGCTGACAGCTCAGAGCCTGGAGCCTGCTTCTGATTCCGTGTCTCCCTCTCTCTGTCCCTCCCCTCCTCACTCATGCTCCCTCTCTCTCTCAAAAATAAATAAGAGTAAAAAAAAATTAAAAAAAATAAAAGAAAGAAGGCTCATTAAAACTCAGATTGCCAGTCCTGCCTCCAGGGTTTCTTTTTTTTTTAAATTTTTTTTTTTTTTTTTTTTAAATTTTTTTTTTTTTTTTTTTTTTTAACGTTTATTTATCTTAGAGAGACAGAGCATGAGCAGGGGAAGGGCAGAGAGAGAGGCAGAATCCGAAGCAGGCTCCAGGCTCTGAGCCGTCAGCACAGAGCCCGATGCGGGGCTCGAACCCACAGACCGTGAGATCATGACCTGAGCCGAAGTCGGCCGCCCAACCGACTGAGCCACCCAGGCGCCCCGCCTCCAGGGTTTCTAATGAATATGCCTGAGGTAGAGCCTGAGAATTTGCATTTCTAACAAGGCCAGGTGGTATGGGCCCGCAGATAACAGTCTGGGACTGAGACCCACCCTGGGAGCTCAGAGTTGAGCAGGGGAGAGGAGACGGCGGCAGAACGCATGACGGACAGGAAGACAGCCCTCGTGCTGAGCAGGTGCATGCCAGGTGCTGTAGGTACCCCAGGAAGAGGGCCCGGACTCAGGCTTGGGGAAATTGGTCAGATGCAGATGAGTGGGAGTTGGAAGGGGGCATTCCGGGTGGAGGCACCTGTTCACGCAAGGCCGCGGAAGCAGAAAGAGGCAAGGGCCCTCCGAACAGAGCCACCTTCTCTGCCCTGCCCGTCCTTCCTTCCCGCTTTCAGGTCCCAAAGGGAGGGGCTGTCCCCGCTGTGTCCGGACCCGCAGCGGCTCACCCACGACCGCACACTCTTAGAGCATCCGGACGCATTCCAATTGCTACTGAGGCCTCGGCCTCTCCTCCAGAGATGCCGAATTCATCGGTCTCGGGCGGGGCCCAGACGTCAGTGTGTTTGTGTGGTTTTTGTTTTTGTGTTTGTGTTTTATTTAAAGTGAAGCTTCTCTGGAGATTCTGATGTGCAGAGTTGAGAGCCGCTGGCCTAGACCCAAGTATATTCCCATTCACCCAGCTGCGGTTTGTTGGGGAGTTAGGCAAAGGATTGTCCCCCCCCCTCTTATTTATCGCACCTCTGCTTCATCCCCCGCCACCCAAAAGCAGGTAGCTGAGCATCTGGTAAACAGCTGGCTTGTTCCACCCGGAGCGGGGTGACCTACTTTTTTTGCCTGTGGCTTCTCTCGCACAGAGGGGCTCTGGGGACGGAGGGGCAGATGGAAATGTCAGCATGTCTGTGTTGATGCCGCGTTTGGGTGTCACCCAAGTGCTTGTTTCTCTGTCAGATTCCGGATGCGGTATTTAGATAGTGAGCCGCCGCCGCCAGGCACTTGCTGGGGAGATCAAAGCATCCGGAGGCATCCAGAGACATCCTGGGGTACAGGCTGCCAAGTGCTGGCAGCTCTGGGCTTAGGGCGAGACGAGGCCAGGGCACGGACTGTGTCAGCTTGAATACAGACCCCGGGCACAGAACGGGACCCTGGGAAAATCCCTGCTCAGCACAGGGCTTCCTTCTTCACCTCCGACGCTGGCTCTTACGGCTACCAGAAGGCACGCTGGGTGCACGCCTGTGCATGCCCAAGCTCCCCCGGGACATGGGCCATAATGCCATTGGCTCTGACGGCTGGCTCTGGGTCCTGTGACTCAGCATTCTTCTCTCGAAGGGAGACGGAGCCACATAAGATGAGTCAGTCATCTTTATTTTTATTAAAAAATTTTTTTTAAATGTGTATTTATTTTTGAGAGAGAGAGAGAGAGAGAAGGAGACACAAAATCCGAAGAAGGTTCCAAGCTCTGAGCTGTCAGCACAGAGCACAGACGGCGACGTCATGACCTGAGCAGAAGTTAGACGCTTAACTGAACGGGCCACCCAGGCGCCCCGAGGCAGTCATCTTTAGAAAGTTCCTTTATAGCGACTCCATCATGGGGACCAGATACCTGGAAGGAGCTCCGGGGACCCAGGACTCTCTCCTCCCCACGTTCCACTTCTTCCCTTGAAGGGAAAGCAAAGAGAAGCTGTCTACCGTCCCTTCTACGGTCCGAGGGAGGGGTTCGGGAGCGATACTGCTCAGCCTTCTGATTGGGAGGGTCTTGGATGTCTCCCTGTGTCCTTGAGCCTCTTGTGTGTCTTTTGGGGACTGCGTCCTGAGGACAGGTGCCAGGAGGGACTAAGCCTGCATGAGGAGTCTGGTCTTGGGCACAAACCAAAACGCAAGGGTGCTTCTGGGAAGCGGCCCTGCGTCTGCACCATTAGTCCTCAGCTGTGGCCCAGAGCCGCCTTCCCTCCGCACGGCAGAGAACACGGGGTCTCTCCCGCCAGCTCTCAAAGACCTTCAGTTATGCAGCGTGCCTCCCGCCCGTTTTCCAGTAGACGGCGTTATGAACATCCCCCTGGTTGGCTTTCCGGAAGGGCAGTCTGTCTCCTCTTGACAAGAGCTGGAAGAAGCGTGTGGACAGGGAACACTTGGGCTCAGGTTTGGCTCTAGATCCTTCTCCCCAGCCTGTTGATGAGGAGGAAGTGAGCCCCTAGCCCCTCCTCACCCCGGCACCACTACCAGTTCCCAAACTTGGAGAGCCTCTGGGCCTCTCATTGGGACCCCTCCCCCTCGCCCAAGACCTTGGATGTTTGGTTCTGAAAGGTTTGGGATATTCCTCTAGCCTTCCAGCCACCTCTCTCCAGGCTATTCTGTGCACACTCAAGGAAGCACTTGATGGAAAGGGCGGGAGGAGATCCGTCTGGGGGAACGGGAAGGGGCTGTTCCCTCCCCCCACTGTGTCCCCAGACAACGTATGGGTGTGGAGTGTGTGAACCCAGACACCACCAGCAGCGATCAAGTAGGGCTCAGGAGACTGGTGGTTTGGGGGCAACGGCGGGGACGCCCCATGCTCCAGACTCCGGAGTGCTGGGCGTGACATCTGAGCCAGGTCTGCTGGGCGTGCAGGGGTGAAGCAGCAGACAGAGCAGGCAGGGACTCAGCATCCACCGGGCAGGGGTAACCCTTAGTATCCCTTCCCTTCCTGAAAGCTTGGGCCTCTAAGTTTCCCAGAATAAAGAATCATTGAGAGGGCCTCCTAGTCCTCATCCTTGGAAGCTTCCAGAGAAAACACCTGTTATTTGCCCCTCAGTGTAGAGAAAATGGACAGGAATGGGAGCATGCACAAAGAGTACTGGTCCCAGCTGCTTAACCTTCCCGAGACTGGCCGGACCTCTTTGATTTTGGGCAAGGACCTCGCCTTTGAGTTTGGGTAAGGTTGGGCTCAAACACCATGCATGCCCCCCCACCCCATGCTGCTTTGGTGTTTTCCTTTCTTCCTCCTCTCCACCCCGTCCCACCCACCCAAGCGGGAAGTAATCTTCCTCCTTGGAATTCTCGGAACACTTTCTCTACACTTGGTCATGGTACACATCAATTTCTCCTTTTTATCCAAGTTATCTCCCTGCACACCTTATATCATCTCCGCATTGGCAAGCTGCTTAAGGACAGGAGTCATACCTCATCCGGCTTTATGGCCGCACCGCACCCAGCCCTGCGAATGTTGATTGAATGAAGAGAAACTCAACCTAGTGACATTCTGGGGACATGCGTCGCCGTGAGAAGGTCATTCACCCTGGCCTTGCTATTGACTGAAGTTGGGGTCCTCTCCTGGTCTGGGGAACGTGGTGGGGTCAGACTCATTCCTCTGAGTCAGTCAGTTAACGGGCATTTCCTGTTACACATCACACATGTACCAGGTGTGCTATGTAACAGTTTTAGGCGCTGAGGGGGCCACATACACAGTGGAAGTCGTCACTGTCCACCCCCTGGCCTCTAGGAACTAACAACCCCCTGATTCCCCATGTAGTTCAGCCGTGGACGGTGACAGGAACCTCATCGCGGAGCCTCGTGGTTCTCACGGTACCTCCCCCAACTCTACCGTCTGACTCTCCCCGACTGGCTCTTCTTTGCTACTTTGCACGTCTTTAGTCAGGCTTGTTTCTCTTCTCTTCCACTGAGTGGTCATTCACTCCGTCCAGCCTGTGTGCTGTTTCAGACCACAACATCTGTTGTCCTTGTGAACTTCCGCGGCCAAGACCAAAGTGGAAGCTCTGAGAGTGCGGTGGCTTACGGCGTCGGTGGGGCCTCTCTGCTTCCCTCTCCATCATTCCGAGATCACTTGCCTCCACTACGATGCTCTGCCCAATCCCAGGTGTTTCTGTCATAGACACGATGGCTTAAAGTAGGCTCAAGCAGGAGGGTGAGAAAGGACAGCTTGGAGAAGGTCTTTGCTTGGGTGTCACCTTCTCAGCGGGGCCCGTCTTGAGCATCCTCTGAGGCAGGTTTCAGCTGTGACGGTGTGTGTAACAAAGAGCCCCGAATTACAGGCTGCAGTAGACAGGCTTCTACAGATAGTCCGTCAAGAGTCCCCTCCCACAGCTGGTTAATCGAACACGATTCTGGGCACCGCTGTGAAGGGACTTCATAGGTGTAACGAAGGTGACTAATCAGATGACCTTATGAGAGGGAGATTATCCTGAAATACCTGGGTGAACCCGCTGTAGTCACACGAGTCCTTAAAATCAGAACGAAAGGCAGAAAAGTTAGAGCGATGGGACAGAAAAGGGAGAAGGAAGATGTGGCAAAGGGAAGTCAATGAGACCCCAAGGGTGAGAAGCCTTCCACGTGCCATTGCTGGCTCTGAGAGGCAAGGCCCAGGAAGAAGCTTCTAGATGATAACAATAGTTCCTAGCTGATGTCCAGCCAGGAAACAGGCTTCGGTAAACTGAATTCAGTCGACAACACGAATAAGCTTGGTGGCATGTTCTCCCAGAACCTCCCGGGAAGAACCCTACTGGCTGAGAACCTACGTTTTGTGCTTCTCTCGGGCTCCTGGCCCTCATGCGTGAGGTCACGCATGCGTGTTGCCTTGAGCTGCTAAGCATGGCGGTCTGCTCTGGCGGCGACAGAAAACAAACACGGAACGTCTTCCGCAGGGTTTTATTCCATGTTTGAGGGTCCATAAGTCGGCCGTGATTAGACGGAGTGCGGCTGCACCAGGCCGGACTCCAAGCTTCCCAGAATATTCAAGTCTACTTTTCGCGTCTTCCTTTACCAGGGGTACACGTTTTCGTGGCACTGGCCGAGAGAAACACAGAGGCCACACCGGAGCTCGGGAGCCCACGTAAATCCTCTCAGTCTTGTGGCAGCTGATGCACCGATGGCCTGAAACGGTCACGTGGCCGAGGCCAGCTCAGCGGGGCAGGGGAATGTCCTCGCCTGTCCTGAATAGGGGGTGGGTGGGCGGCTGCTACGTCGATGGCAAAGAGCCAGGATACAGGATTCTACTGGTAGCAGGGAGTGGAAAACCGGGGCCAATAATTTGTTAGATACATACATCCTACGAAGCCTTCAGCTTGGTCCCCCTGGATCACTTACGTCTTCTGAACGACGATTTAATTCACCTACATTCTGTGTTTATTGCGTGTGTGTGTCTCACCACCCTAGAATGTAGGAAAGTAGGACATGCTGTCTGCTTTGCTGCCGAACGTACCTCGGGCGCTTGGGTTTGACCGGGATGCAACAGGAGGTCAGGACAGATGTGCGGAATGAACGTATGAATGATCTTAGCTGTGACGTCACCACCAAAGTCCTCATCACGGTCTGTGATTCATTTTGCGTACAAAAAGCAGCCCCCGCCCCAGCCCCCCTGCACCCAGGTGAGGAGGAGGACAGAAACCTCATCACCACGCAAAACGCAACTCAACTCCCAGGTCTGGTTTGGAATCTCCAGTGGTCTCGAGGGGTTGTATGCAATCCTAAAAATAACCCTCAAAACATCCGCTGTTATCACAACCCTTTCCTCCCTCCCGGCTGCTGGAGGAGCCCGCCTTATAAATTCAAACAATAGGGCATGCCAAGTCCCCGGAGGCCTCACTTATGGAGCTAAAATAATAATCCCGGGTTGTTGGCAGGATTTTCTGCATACCGCTCGGCTTCTCTTGAGCGTGAAAGCACTGGCCGTCCCTGCCAAATGTAACCGCTCTGCCAAAAGGCTGGCCGAGGTTGTCCGCGCATTTTGGAGTCAACTAACTGGGATATTCAACCGGTGTTTTTTGGGGGCCAGGCACGGGCATCTGTTAACCCTTCCGGGCCTCCCGACAGGAGGTGTTGTGGCCCCCACTGTATGGACGGGGGAGAGGGACTCGCTTTTCCAGAGCCGCACAGCCGGAGGTGATGGAGCGGAGACCCAAGGCCAAGTCTGCCTTGCGTGGTGTGGCGGAAGCCTCGATGAACATGCTGGGTGTGCACGTGCATAAGCGTGTGTGTGTGAGCGCACGCGTGAGTGAGGGAGAGAGACAGAGAGAGGAGAGAGAGAGAGAGAGAGAGAGAGATCTTCCATACCCCATGACCTGGTTTCTGGGCACCCACATTGCAGAGCCTTTCAAGGACTCTGGGACTCTGAATATCCCGGCAGAGCCGTGGCCCGAGGAGGTGGTGATGAGGGTGGTACGGAAGAGCACACGCAGAGGCCGAGGGAGCAGGGCTAAGCTGCTATCCGCAGTCTTCCCTAGGGAGATCTTTGTCCCAAGAACCCAGGGGCCTTCCCAGAAGCCTTGACTGTCATCTTCATTGCCACAACATTGATAACATTTATTGAGCATATGCTAGGCGTCAGGCGCCAACTGACAAATCCTATAGTGTAGGTGGTATAAATACCCTATTTTTACAGAAAAGGAAACTGAGGCACCATGTAGGAGGCTGCCCAAGGACCCCTCATTGGGTAAATGGGGGAACAGGAGTCGGCCCGGCTGGCCGCTTCGGGGGCCCTGAGTCTTAATCTCTATGCTACACAGTGTCTGTAGAAATCAGAATGCCGCACTTAACCGAGTGCTCTAGACTCACCCGCTGAGGAGTCAGAGAAGGGAGCCCCGAGGGCAGGACGCTTGGGGGCCCCGGGATCCAGAGGCCTTGACCTCCCAAGATGGGGGGGAGGAGAGATTGATACAGGCGGTTGTATTAAAATGCAAATTTCTGCCTTGCTTGCTGGTTTATCATCTGACTCGTTATACAATTTGCCAGTTATAGAAGAAAAATTACCATAATGGGGCCCTAGGGAATGGTTGTAAAAAGGAGACCAAACGTTACTTATCGGCGGTTCCACTACAATTATCTACTGCGTTTGTTCTTTTCCTCCTCGGAAAAATGAAACCATCAATGCCAGGGACAGGGTGCTGACCAGGCGGGAGGGAGCACGCGGGGGCGTGGAGGCGCGGCCTTTGATTTGCTTTCTCCCCCCACCCCCCTCGCCGTCCCTACCAGCCCTCAGACCCTATGGCTGTTGCCTTCCTGGGACAGCTCCCTCTGCAAAGCAAGGGGGCCGGGGGTACATTTCTGGGCAGGAACAGAGGCAGAGGGCAGGCAGACGGAGTTGAGCTGACTCCCCGGGGTCTTGCTGGCGCACCGCCACCCGCTCTCCCGGGAGCGGATTTGGGATTTGGTGTTGAGGTCCGGCAGTCCCGTAGGACCCACCGAGCAGTGCTCTCCAGACTCCCCAGGGGTCACCCAGGAAGGCTGCGTGCAGATAGCCGGGCTTCCGCTAGGGGGCAGCTGCCGAGTGCGCTGCACCGCTTGGAGAGCCCCCTGCCCTGTCGCCCTGACAACTTCTCTGGCTCCAAGATACTTTTCCAACCTGTAGCCGCCGGCTGGGCTCTCGCAGCCGGGCGCTCCGTCTCATTCAGCACTCCTCTTCTAGTAACTAGCTTAGCGCTTGGCACGTAAGAAGCAGGAAATAAATATTTAATGAATGAATGAAAGTGTCCGCCTGCGAACACATGTCTCTATGTTTTCAGGTTATTCTGAAGTTGTCTTCCCCCCGGTCTGACTTCTTTCAGGTCCAGCCAAATCATCTCCAGGCCCTGAGGCCTCTGATGATTTCTCGGGCTTCTAGAAGCAGCATATTAAAATACTCAGGGGAGCAGATAACGATGTTCTCTGCCCGTGCATACTGTTCAGATATTTTTACTTTTTTTCCAAGCCTTAGGCTTCGTTATCATTCGTTTGCACTCCGCGGTGGACCGAACACTGTTTTCGTCTTAGTTCCTGGAGTACCCACTCCTCATTTATTTCCCCTGAGTTCAATTTACAAAGGACAAATTCAAAGCGATGTACCCGAATCTCCGAAACTATGTTTATCAGGTAACCCTCCGACATGTGGTTTCCCGGACTCCGCAAAGAGAGAGTCGTGGCTTGTCTGAGTTCACCCCATTTCTTACAAGTGATCCTCAGGCTGGGGGGAGGGGCAGTCCATACCCCAGTGCCTGCGATTAGGGAACCAGAGGGACTAGAACACGGGTTTCCAGCTTGATACCCGGCTGTCCGTCCCTTTTAGTGGCAAAACAAATCAGGAGTCACATTCTCAGCTGCCTAGCCAATCCAACGGCTTTGTGCGTTCTCTTCACGTCTGAGCCTCTTGTCTAAAGAAACAGGCATTTCCCACTGGCCCGGAGGTTCTTTTCCAAAGAGGAAGAGGAGGGTACGAAGTGAGAGGGTGCAGAGCTCCCGGCTGACGCCCCCGAATCTCTAGAGCAGGTGTCAGCAAAGGATGGCAACATCCAGCCTGGTGTCTTGTTACAGCCTGCAGGGCAAGAATGACTTTGACTTTTTCAACCACTCGAGATTGGAGTAATAATGATAATAGGAGAATGATATTCCGTGACATGCGAAAAATCAACCAGATTCAAATGTCAGTGGCCATAAACAGTGTTTTATTGGAAACACGGTCGTGCTCGCTCATCCATGTGTTTAGGGCCACCTTCCCATGACAGTGGCAGAGCTGAGTACTTCTACGAAGACTGTTGGGCCTGCAAAGCCAAAAATATTCACCATCGGACCCTTTGCAGGAAATGTTTGCTGACCCCTGCTCTCCCGCCCTGATGGCCCCTTTGCCCCCGTCCCCCGGGGTCATCTGAATATCATAGGACATCTTCTTTCCTTTTGAGTAGATTTCCTCCTACCTTACTTGTAACTTTTTATTTTTATTTATTTTAATGTTTATTTATTTTTTAGAGAGAGACAGAGGGCAAGCGGGGGAGGGGCAGAGAAAGAGGAAGACGGAAAATCCAAAACAGGCTCCAGGCTCCGAACTGTCAGCACACAGAGCCCGATGCGGGGCCCGAACTCGCGAACCGTGAGATCATGACCTGAGCTGAAGCTGGACATTTAACCAACTGAGCCACCCAGGTGCCCCTGTACTTTTTAAGATGAAGAGAGGGACATATTGAAGGATGAAGTTGGCAGCTAGCGATTCTTGGAATAGTATATTTTTTGCGACCTCGCTCAAGTCACTTAATTTCTCTTGGGGCCTCATCATTCTCCCCCCACCCCTGAAAAACAGCACTTTCGGAAAGTGATGGGAAAGTCAGACACGCTAGTAGGTCCGTGCCAATCTTGCGACCTGAAGGCCCGACCTCTGAGGACAGACCGTCTTGAGAATGTTCCATGTGTCCCTGGCTTGGATATGCTGGCCCTCATGGGGCATGTCACAGGTTTTGGCTTTGAAAATACGATCCTTGTCACAACAGGCACGTGGTGTTAGTTCGACCGATAGACACTTACTCGGCACCTACACGGGCAAATGCTGCCCCACACCCTGGAGAGATATGGGAAGAGGTAGAAGTCTCCCCGGCTCCGAGAGAGACTTGACCTACTGCACACACAGCCCATCACAGGACGGAGACACACCCACGTGGACTGGGCGCCCACCACCGTGTGTGTGCAGCCAGTTTGCTGCTGTGGTTCTCAAAACACCCTCCATGGAAGACAGAATCAGCTCCCTTTCCAGAGGAGGTAACCAAGGCTCAGTACTAGTGTCCTCCAGCCAGCGGGTGGCCTCTAATCACCTGGTCCCCACAGCCAAGACTGTCCCATCGCCGGCAGACAGCACAGTCTCGATGGGGAAAGGAGCAGAAAAAGAGGGCAGCGTTGTGGCTTCATAGACTCAACCCTGCAGAAGGGAAGAACGGAGGGTGAGCTGGTGTGTTTTGGGGAAAATCTCCCAATTAATTTTTAGAGTCCACCGGAGGAAGAAATTTTCTAAGCCCTCCAGGCCCCGGGAGCTGTGCCTTGCTTCTGGCTGAGCAGCTAGATACAGAAGGAGGCTGAGATGATGTACTTACTGAATTCTGCCCTGAAGTATAAGCCGGCCTGTCTGTCTTCCTCACGGGACTGTAAACTCCTTGGTCTCATGGACGATCTCTTAACCACTCATCTATCCCAAGCAAATAATTTATAAGTACTTATTATATGCCAGGCACCGTGCTAGCTGTGGAGCACAGTGCTTTGGAGACAGTAGGTGTTCAGGAGATGCTTATGAAATAGATAAATATCTGCCAGTTAAATTCACGCCAATGCTAGGTCTTTTCTAGAAGATTCCAGGAGATACCAGAACCCGTGAAAAAAGAGGGAGGACACACAGATATTTGGGGTACCCATATTTCCCTCCTCTCCTCCTCCATCTTGCATCTCTGCCATGAAAGGGATGTCCTCTCTATCACCGAGTGGGGTCGGCAAGTTGATTTCAGATTTGCTGTTTCTTCCTAAATACCGTCCTGATAATCCACGAAGGAGGGGAAGTTTCTTCTCCAGTCTCTTGTTCTCTGCTCCCAGAATGAGCTGAAGGAGTATCACCTTGGCATCCACCGCCAGGAGCCGTCACCTGGACAACCACTTGTCTCTGGGCTAGGCCATGAGATGAGGACCGGAGGCTCAGCTCAAAATTCCAGTTTCTAGTCTGAAGACACACCGTCTCCTTGGACAGTCGATAGGGCCAAGTCAACATGATATCCATCCCAGCAGTGCGCATAGGGAGTGGCCATTTGTAACCGTCCCTCGTCTCAAGAGTTCGGGGTGGTGGATGGAGCCCCGAGAAGAACAAATCCCTTTTTTTTTAAACATTTTTTTAAATTTATTATTGAGAGACAGAGACAGAACATGAGCATGGGAGAGGAGAGAGGGAGAAACACAGAATCTGAAGCAGGCTCCAGGCTCTGAGCCATCAGCACAGAGCCCGACGCGGGGCTCGAACTCACAAACTGCGAGATCATGACCTGAGTCGAAGTCGAACACTTAACCAACCGAGCCACCCAGGCACCCCAGAACAAATCCCTTTAATGCTCAAAGGAGGTCCCCTTCAAGACTCCCCCACCTCTGTCCCCTCCTCCTCACAGTCCACAAAATTGTCAAAGTTACAACATGTAAAATCGTACAAAGTTACGATGTCCTCCTCCTTTGCAGGCAGAACGCGGCTTGCTCTACTTGATAAGAGCCACACCATGTTTGTGGTTTCCAAGGGGACTCTCCAGGGGTGTCGAGAACGTTGGGAGAGTGTGGGAATTCATTTGACTGCGTGGCTCCACTCGCAGCCCCTGGTTCCGCCCCTTCTGGTCTTGGTCCACTGAGTTTCTTGAACTTCGGTGCTTCCGTCTCGCCACCCGGGCTTGCCTTTGGGATTCATGAGAAACCGCGTCTGTGAATTTGGAATGTCTAAGCGCATGTCCCGGGGACCAAAGAAGAGAAGAGAAAGCAGGTTCCTCGGTCTCTGTTTTATTGCCATTAGGAGCCTGTTCCTTCTGTGTGTGTGTTTAGTGGGGGGGAAGGGGGGGTCTGTCTATTCGCTCTACCTTTGACAGCATCCCTGGCTTCTGTCCACCGGATGCCGTCGCATCTCCTCCTCCGACTGTGACAGCCAAAATGTCTCTCAACATTCCTAACGTCCCTTAGGGGCCAAAATCACCCTTGGCTGAGAACCACTGAAAAAAAGCAAAATAGAGATAGTGTTGGTTTTTTTTTTTTTCTCTTGGCCTTGGGTAGGTCCTTCCGTAGTAATCTCTGGGCTCTCACCTTCCACCTGACCACGCCCAGGCACGCACCCTCCCCTCCCCCAGGAGGCTTCAGGCCCCCATTAATTCCACCAAACTCCCAGGGAGAGCCTCCCTGAGCACCAGCTCCAGGGAGAGCCTCCCTGAGCACCAGCTGCTGACCGTGGTTAGCGGCTGATGGGTGAACCAGTGTGGTAACGGGTGGAAGGGACCTGACGTGGGGACGAGCAGGCCAAGCGAGGGTGGGGAGGGGGGTGGGGGGAGGGCACGACGGTCGAAATGGCAGGATGTCCTAGTCTGGAGAGAGGTGGGATCCCTGGGTAGGACACAGGAGGTGACTTCCCTTGTTAAATATTTAAAGCTTAACAGGGAAGCGGCTGTTTTATCTCCTTCCACCTTCTGACTAATCGACTATTTGATTAACTCTGAATCTCTGTCTTTTAAATGTTTAACTTTATAAGCCATCCACTCGGTTGGTTAATGCAAGCTGTTGTCCTCCCTGCCCTCCCGGGCTGGGTGTTCTCTCCCGGCCGGGGCTGGGGCCAAGCCAGACCTTCACCCCGTCAGCGACCCGCACACAAGTGCGAAAGACGGGGCGGCCATCGGAGGGAGACCCGAGGCCGGTCAGTCGGGCAAGACCAGGTTCCCAATCCCGAGCTAACGGACCAGCGTACATCGTACGATCCTAACTACACTTGACAGTACGGGTGTAGAGGTGCGCGCGCGCTCTGGAGACGTCTTGATACAGATGTACCAAAATGTTAACAGTCTTTACCCTAGTGATGGACTGCGTGATTTTAGTTTTCTTCCCGATGCCTCGCGGCGCGTTTCAGGTTTTCCGCAATCGGTATGTATTACTTTTATAACCTGAAACCGTATTAAGTGTTCTTTATTTTGTGTTATTACTGTTATTTAGTGCCCGCAGAGGCCAAGGGGAGCAGTGCGTGTCTTTGCTGGAGGGTAATGGCAACATGGGGACTTGGGATGGATGGGGCAGAGCCAAGCCTCGCTGGCTGGGGCTTGAGGTCCTGTGATCCCCCAGAAACGGGAGGGCACACGACTTGGGTGAGGTGCCCCCACAGTCTCTGCTCATCTCTGGGGCATCTGGAATCCAGCCAGGTCCTGAGCCAGCCCCCTGCAAAGCTGCCGTTTACCCCAGGCCCAAGTCTCTGCCACTCCCCTGTGGCCACCCGCGGTGCAGGAAGCCAGCTACTCAGAGGAAGAGCCCGTTAGACCAAGGGAGGGTAATGGCCCAATTTCACTGCCGCCCTTGATGGCGCGGGTTACACACTCCTCTTACTTCACTTATTGGAGTCGATTTGCAAGTCAGATTTTTTAGGGCGCTTCCGAGTCCTTTGGCTTTTCTTTTATTTATTTATTTTTTAACCGTGTGTTTATTTTTGAAAGAGAGAGAGAGTGTGCATAAATAGTAGAGGGGCGAAGGGGGGGGCAGGACAGAGGATTCAAAGCAGGCTCCGCGCTGTCAGCACAGAGCCCGACGCGGGGCTCGTTTCGATCTCGTGAGCTTCGAGATCATGACCTGAGCTGAGACCGGACCCTCAACCGACTGAGCCACCCAGGCGCCCCCCGAGTCCCCTGGCTTTTAAAGCGAGTCCCCCACTGCCTGCCAGGCGTGTTGGAAGAAGGGTCCTGCCTGGAGGTCTTGGAGGGGTGAAGAGAGACAGAGACAGTCAGAGGGGCTCGGCCCTTCTCCGCCAGTTACTGTGTGGTTGGCATCGGGCCCATCGACGGGGGGAGGAAGGCAGGGACACTGCTTCTTGAAATGCTACGCGGAACTTACGGAGGCCCGTGGCTGCTCGGAGGCCCTGTGCCCATCACCGGGTCTGCCCTCCTTCCAAAGACGGTTCTCTAGGCCCCTGTGGCCCTGCTGGTGGCTGGCCTTGTGTGGTGGGTGGCTGGGGTTATACGGGTGCTGAGGGGGCTGGTGCGGGGCAGGGAACAGCCCGGGAGGCGGTTCTGTGCCGTTGGGCACCGCCCAGTTAGCCAGGGCTCTTCCCTCCTACGAACTATATAATTCTACTCAGACTGCTATTTTTAATAAAGGGTTTTCTTTCTGCTCAGAATAAATTGAAAAGACATCTTTCTAGAATATATCTCAATTCAAGTCAACAAACATTTCTTCAGTAGCCACCACATACGGTAAGCATGCTAAGCTAGGCACGTCCTTGGATAAAAGGTAACAGCCTCAAGGAGTGACAGGCGAGTTTGTAATTAGAATAAAACCACACATGGAGAGGGGACAGAAACAGAAGTTATGGGAAGGAAGGAGCAAGTCTACTTGGGAAAATCCAGAGTGGCTTCACGGTGGAAGCGTCATTTTGAAGCACAAGGAAGGTTTCCGTAGGTCCTGGGGGTCAAGCACAGAAGGAAGTAAGGGGGAAAAGGGGTGCATTGCACACACGACCTGGAAGCGCGGGAGCCCGGCCTGAGGCAGTGGAAGGAGAGAGCTCACAGGATTCTCTAGGGCTGGGCGCCTCCTCCCGGAAGGCCCCAGGTTCCCTCCCCCCCAGGCTACCCCACTTCCCAGGGCTGTTTCCAAACATTTCCACGCAGCTCGTCTCCTGGGCAAGAGTTCCCATCCAGGCAGGAGGATCCTGAGCTCGCCAGCCTTACTCAGTCCTGCGTTCTGTGTACAGTCAGATCAACTCATCCGGACGTTGCTGCGAGGATTTAATCGGGGCGGGGTGATACTCAGCTTTGCATTAGCAAGCTGGTTCGTACGCAAATTATTTCAGTAAATAAAATTTCAAGGCCAGCCTCTTATCCTACTCCAGCAAGCCCTTGTTTCGGGCAAGGGCACTCCAGAAGGGAGGACAGTGACAAACGGAAGAGACAAGAGGTCGGGCTGGGACGCCGTCACCGGTCCACCCCAGGGCACCCTGGACCTTGGAGAGAGAGCCTCCATCTCACAGCGAGTCAGCAGGTCACGAAAGCGTGATTCCTGCCCGGGCCTCCCGGGTATGAGTGTCAAGGAGGAGGTCCAGCCGAACTTGGCCAGCCGCCCCCTCCCTGAGAGTCCCCCCCAGCCCGTGCTTACACCCAGACATAAAAGGTAGAGAAGGAGAGAGGCCAGGACTGGGTAGCAGCGTCCTGCAGGTCCAGCCTCACCTGCAGCCAAGAGCTTCAGAGTCTGCGCACCTGACCTTGCGACTTGACTATACTGCTTCCTAGCTGTTTGATCTTGAGCAAGGAATTGACCCTTTCATAGCCACACTGATGCTCATTCTGAGTGTTTATTACGTCCAGACACTGTGCCTAGGGCTCTCCGTGTACAGCTATTATTTGCTCCATTTTGCAGAAGAGGAAACTGAAGCAGGGGGAGGGGGGCATGGCGTGGGGCAGTGGAGCGATTTGCCCAAGGTCTCGCAGCTGGGGAGAAGGGGTGACTGGGTGCTTTTTATCCCACGGGGTTGCTGGGAGGGTACTGAGTCACCAGAGGCAAAGCACTCGGTGTCTGGCACGTGGTTATCCTTGCTCTTCCATCACCTCTCTCTGCCGGCCTCCGTGCAGGGTGGGGGGAGCAGGGCCATTCGTCCGTCCTGGGAGGCTGGCCCGGTGACGCTGGGGCCCGGAGGACCCGGGCCGTATGGAGGGGAGCGTCGTCTCCCAGCACAGCCCTGATTGGAGTCCGTTTACATCTTCAGACTCAGCTTGGAAAAACCACCAACCATCAGCCAGTGATGGTGTAAATTGCTCTGCTAAATATATTTCTGGATACATGGTAAGTAAAAATATCATGAATTTAATAAGCCTTGGAATTCACATTTTTCCCATCCTAATTAAGTTTCTGCTCTGCCTCGGACGTGCGCTTCTCTCTCTCTCTCCGGCGAGGCTGGGGAGGGGAGAGCCTCATGCTTACCGTGCGCCTGGCCGGGCCCAGCTAGGTGCTTTCCATCGGCTCCCGGCGGCCAGCCGCGGCTGATTCTCTCCCCCCGCTTCGCCGAGCCCGAACCGCACCTCGGTGAGGCTCACCGCCCTCCGTCTAGGGTCACGGCCGTTCTGACTGCCCCCTCCTCCCCCTCTCCCCCAGGTCCTCATGGGTCAGCGGAGCAGCCCCTGTGGTCCCGGGGTCTGGACACAGCTTCGGCTCACCCCCTCAGGGATACGCCGTGCCTTTCTAGTGGTGTAGGTGCCCACGTGCCCTCACGATCACCCCACATTCCCACGGGTCCACCACGTACACACAAACGCCGGCCACGGGTGTTGTATTCCAGGGCGAAGATCCACAGGTGCCGACAGCAGGGGGGCAGCGCCTCTGTCCACGGTGGCTTGCCAAGGAAGGATGTTCACCATTATAATTTTCGGTGTCAGCTCCAGCGGGGCCGCGGGGCCTAGATACTTGGCCGCTCATTCTGGATGTTTCTGCGGGGGGCGTATTGTGGATGAGCTTAACATTCAAATCGGTGGAGTTTGGGAAAAGCCGACTGCCCGCCATAACGTGGGTGGGCCACGCCCAATCAGGTGACGGCCTGAATAGAACAAAGCCTGGCCTCCCCCCCGCCCCCCCACCCCGAGAAAGAGGAAATTCTGCCAACAGATGGCCATTGAACTCAAACTGCATTTATTCCCTGAGTCTCCAGCCCGCAGCCTTACCCTGTCAGGTTAAATCTCTCCGGCGCTCTCTCTCCCTCTAAATATGTTCATATCTGCTGGTTCTGGGTTTTCTGGGAAACCCCACACTAATGCAATCACATGCAAACTCCGGGCCAGGCCCTCTGTCAATACTCAGCCGTCTCAAAGCTGGGGCGAACGCGAACTATTGCCGCCTTTTTTGCAGATGAGGAGAAGGGGGTGCAGGGAAACCCCCTCCATCCTGGCAGAGGGGTAGAGAGCTTTGGAATGGATCAGAGCAGCCAGAATTCCTGTTCTGAGGCACCAGCGCTCGGCTAGTGTGGGCCTGTTTCTTCGGTCACGTAATGGGGAGAACACCTTCCCTGTGGGGCTCTTCTGAAGGTTGAATGGAGTGGCGGCTGCGAGGCCGTTAGGAAACAGGAGGTATTAGAAGTGGGCTCAGAATCCGAGTTACCCCCACGGGCCTGCAGGCTGCCCCCCGTGGCCCCCCTCCGAGGGCCATGAGCTCGGTGGTCCCTGCGCGGATGCTCCAGGGACCACGGGCTCCTCCGGGCTGCCCCAGGCCTGGCGCCCGCCCCGCCCTGCGCCTTCCTCCTTTCCTGGGGGGCTGCGACACGGCGGGCGGCGGGGACGCTCGCCCTCCGTCGCCGAGTCTGCGGCGCTGCCGCTGTGTAACTGTCCACAGAACATTAGCCGCACATTACAGAGTTATGTTCCATGGCGCGATGTATTCCCCAGACGGATGGGGTTCCGCAGGACGGGGCGAGGCGGGGGAGCCGCGGCTGCCCGTCCTTCGCTGGGCTCTCCAGCTGCTGCACAGGTGTTCCCAGGCAGTTTAGGGGGCCCCCCTCCAGACACTGGGGCAAGCCCGCCCGTCCTGCCGCCCCCCTCCAACTTTCCCCTCTATTCCCTAAAAGGCGTTAGTTTGGGTGGCCTGCAGGACACCAGGCAAGGACTCAGAGGTGGCCCGTGAGCCCACGAGTGGTTGTGTCTCCTGGCCAACTACTTCCTCTCGGGCCCTAACTCTGCAAGTATTGCCCTAACTCTGCTTTAAAACCTTCCTGGAAGTGTCCTTTGCTTTGCACAGACCTGTCCCCCGAGGAGGAGGAAGGCGCCCAGGACACCTGCTTTTAGAGTCAGAGAGCTGTCCCCCCCTTGCCCCACCCCCCGGGACTCAGGAGGGGCCGCAGAACCAGCCTGGGAGGGTCCGGATCCGGCCTCTGGAGCTACCAGTGTGACCTTGGATGTGCTGCCCCGTCTCCCTGTGCCTTGGTTTCTTCCCCTTTCAAATGAAGACGTCATGTCACAGGTGGAGGCAACATTAAGTCAGTGCGTGCAGGAGCCTGCAGCACCGGCGCCACTCCCCGGGTGATAGCGCATGGCGGCCTACCCACCCCAAACCAGCCAAAAGATGGAGGAAACCGGTCTCACTCAAGGGCAGAGTTTGTCAGGGAAGGCCGTTCTCTCCCTTCCCGGAGGAGCCGGGTGGGCGGCTCCCCGTTCGGCCATTAGTGTACCCATCAGATTTTCTGGCGGCCTCTTCCTCCTGAGTGGGATGGCGGCAGGGCTGGTTCAAGAAGCTCGGTCCCCCAGCATGCTGTCTACCCTCCCGCCATCGGTGGGGCCAGGCTCTGCGCCCCTGCCTTGGATGGAGTGGCGCCCATGGAAGGGAGCTGGGCTTCAGCCGATTTGCAGATACCCCCACCTTCCAAGAAGGTCTCCCGCTGGGTGAGGCTGGAAAGGTGGGGGAGGGGAAGAAGCAGGAGCCAGGCGTCCCAGATCAAGGAACGAAGCCGTGGAGAGACCCCCGCCTCGTCCGTGCCCTCATCACCCTAACGGCGGGGCCAGGGATCGGACTTAGAAAGGCCACCAGCAAGAGGAGACTGTCAGGAAAGGCAGTGAAGGGGAGGGGCTGCTGAGCGGACCTCACGCCCCACGCTTGCGCACCCGCGGCCAGGTGTGTCCTGCTGAGGACGGCGACAGGCGGTGAGGACCAGAGCTCTGAATTTCACAGAGATGGAAGTTCTAACGTGACTCACGGCGAGGGCCGGGATGAGACAGTTGTAATAACTGGGCAAGGACTGAAATGTATATAATTTGGCCAAATGTCTTTAAGGGAGTAGGCAAGGGGGGGTTTGACAGACGGTAGTTAGGGGGAGTTGTAGGGACGCAAAAACCCAGTTCGCATGTGTCTCTAACGAGCGGCGACTCCTCGGTGAGTGGGTGGAGTGCATTTGTTTGCTTAATATTTATCTTCTATGCAAATGAGCCACTTGTGTGCTTTCTTCGTGGGCGGGGACATTCCTTGTCGGAGGGAGCACCCTAGACCCATAACAAAGCCTGGTTTCGTGGATTCGTGAAGGTGCCTGGGTTCTTTGAACTTGGAGCCCAGGGCAGAAGGGTTCAGAGGAAGGATGCCCGTGTCTGCTTTCCTCCCGCTGTGACTGCGCTCGCCCTGGCTCTCTCTCTGTCTCTCTCGGCCAGGGCTGGATGGAAGGGTGCAGGAGGTAGGGAGGAGTCTGGCGCGTGTCACTCACACTCAAAGCATCCGCCAATGGCGTTCTCGAAATGGCAGGAATACGCGTGTCACTGACAAAGGCCCGAGGGGACGGAAAGGAAGTATCTTTCAGCAGTGGGGTGGGGGCGGGGGAGGCGAGGGCTGGCTGCAGCACCGAGAAGGGGGCCACCCCTCCCGCCTTTCCCCCCCTTCAAGGCCCAGGCCCTCCGAGGAGCCTGCTCTGGGCAGGACGCGCAGGTGGCCGCGGCCGGGGGGCAGAACACAGGCCCCTTCCTCCTCCGCCGCCTTTGCTTCCCTATTGCGTTCTCTCCACTTGCCTGGCAAGCCTGGGCTGCAGGGAAAAGGCGTCTCATGGGCGCCGAGGCCGGCTCCGAGGCCCCCGGAGAGTCCGGAGCCCGCGTCTGCGGCTGTATGGTGGGAGCCTCCAGCTCTGCCAGCGTGAAAGCCATCTCCTTGTGCCCGGCCTCCTGGCACGCGGAAAGGCTGGCACAGACGGCACCTGGTGGCTCCCTAGCTGGACCCCAGATCCTGTTCTCAGAGGCCCAGGACCTCCCTTTCCTCTTGGGAACAGCTCCTGAGGCTGCTAGCGCATGCGTGCACACACACACACACACACACACACACACACACACACACACTCAGAGTCCCAGAGACTGAACTGGGTTTCTCATTTGCTCCAGGCCACACCTTTCTTGTTTTTCTGGCTTCAGTCACTTGGTGAGCTGCTGTGATCACCATCCAGGTCCTTCACTGCGTGTCCTCCACCGGGGTGAGCCCCCGGTAGGCAGGCCAGGGCAGGGCTGGGCTGGGGAATCCACCCCCCACCACTCCCCCCCCCCCACCCCCAGCCCCCGGAAACCCTGGCAGCCGTGAGATGTCACCATGGCACCTGCTGAATATGACTGTCTCTTCTTCCCCGGCCCGCTCCCTCCCTCCCCTGTGCCAACCTGGCAGCCTCGGCCCGCAGCGGCCCTGCCCCGTCCGGAGACGCAGGCGCAGGTGCGGGGTGGGTGCTGGTGGCTCCTGCGCCAAACTGCCGCTTTGGCCTCCTGCAGTCGCCTTCGTGCTCCAGAGCGGCTGGGGCTGCCGAGGCCGGGACGGAGGCATGTGATCCTACAAGAGGTATTTTTAGCTTTCTCATTAACCGAGCGCTTTCAAATTAGCCTTCTATTAACCTCAAAGGAAAATGAAAGTGTGGGTTTTTTTTTTTCCTTCCCAGAGAAAGTCTGCAGAAGAGAAAGCTTTTCCTGATTCACGTCTCATGCACCTCGGAGCCCTAATGAAGTTGGAGTCTCTAATATCGAACTGGAAGGAACAGTTGGCCCTCCGGCCCTGCGATGGCGGGGAAGGTGCTGGCAAGCAGGGAGTGGTCTTTCCCTTCTCATCAAACAGCCTTCGTTCCCGTCTCCTCTTTTCTCCACCAGGGATCCCCCACCACCAAGGCCCCCTCCCCTCCCAACCCCCGTTACTCAGGAAGAGTCCAGGCGACCCGCCTCCCCTTCCGGTCTCATCCGGGGTAGCCTTGCCTGTTCCGCACTGCTGATCCCAGACTCACCCGCAGCCGCCGCTCCTCTCTGAGGCACTGGCTGGTCCTCGAGTCCTTGCGACCAGGGTCACAGAGGAGGCCTCTTGACTTTGGCGGTGTCCCTCAAAGTGCACGTATCGCTCTGCACCCAGAGTTCGAGGAGAAGGGGGAATAAATAGCCTTGCAATTTCCCATCACAGTCGGGGAGCAGGTCCAATGAGGCGCAATCAATTTCCACTCTCCACGCCCGAGGCGGGAGGAATCGGCCCCGGCCAGGGATACCCGCCAGCAGGTCTTTGTCTGGGGACTTGCGAAGGTGGCCCTGCTGGAGGGCGGGGAGCGGGGCGTGCGGCCCAGGCCCTTGGGGGATCCGAGGACCTTCCCCGGGTACCCGGAAGAAATGGCAGGGCTACTTTTGAAGGGCTCAGGTCAGAGTCTGGTTGGTTTGCCCATTGGCCCAACCCGTTGGTGACCCCAGGACTTGACACCTCTCTGCCCCCTTCCTTTCCTCTCTGTCCCCTCTCCCCGTCCCTGTAGGTCCTCACCTCTGACCGCCTCTCCACATCCCGTCTCTGTCTCCCCCCTCCCTCCCATCTTTCATGGGTCTGTGCCTTCTAGAACCATCCTGCCGGAGAAGGGCTCTGAGATTCTCAACTGGAGATGCCTTGGGGAGACAATTTGCTTCTCAATGGCATTTGCTCCGTATGTGGGCAGCTGCTCAGGCAACGGGAACGGAGTGGGCGACCAAGAATTTCTGTGTCGAGTGTGGGGCGCTACCTGGTCCCGAAGAAGCCCGTGTCACAAGGAGAGGCTCCTCCCTGGGGACCCCTGCTCCGCCTCCCTCCCGGCGACGAGTCTGCCCTCCCCGGGTGGCTCGCCTATCGTGTTCTAGATGCCGCCGGATTCCTGGAAGCCTGGGAAAAGACAGCAGGCCCTCGGTTTCAGTGACCGGAGAGGAGATCACGGGGAAACACACACACACACACGGAGGACCACCACCTCTGCGGCTCCCGCCCGGCTGGCACATCTCACGGCCTCCTGGCTGTCCCCGTCTGCGGTCCCCTGCCACTTCAAAATGGGAATGTCAGAAAGCCAACTCCCTGCTCTGCTGTCAGACCGCTGCCTTCTTATTTCCTGCCGGGTTAACGGGGTCGCCGTCGGCCTTGTCCCCCAAGCCAGAAACGTACGAGTCACTGTGGACTCCTCCACACCTGCCAGTCACCGAGTGCCATCGGCCGCCCTCTGCTGGGCCCTTCTGCCCCACGCCCCAGCCCGGCAGCCGCTCAGGGCTCAGGGCAGCGCCATGGCCCCCTGGTTCGTCTTCCTGCCATGGAGCGTCATCTCCTGAGTCTGTTTCCCTCTCTGCAGCCAGAGGGCTCGCTCTAAAATGCGCTCCCTTAAATACAAATCAAAGCCACACTGAGATATCACGGTGGCCGGAGTGGCTGAAATGAACAAATCAGGAGACTATAGATGCTGGCGAGGAGGCGGAGAAACAGAAACCCTCTTGCACTGTTGGTGGGAATGCAAACTGGTGCAGGGTGGGAATGCAGAGAAGCACGGAGCTTCCTCAAAAAATTAAAAATACAACTACCCTGTGACCCAGCAATAGCACTGCTAGGAATTTACCCAAAGGATACAGGAGTGCTGATGCATACGGGCACGTGTACCCCGATGTTTATAGCAGCACTTTCGACAAGAGCCAAGGTATGGAAAGAGACCAAGTGCCCATCAGTTGATGAACGGATAAAGAAGATGTGGTTTATATGTACGAGGGACTACTACTCATCAGTGGGAAAGAATGAAATCCTGCCATTTGCGGCAACCTGGATGGAACGGGAGGGTATTATGCTGAGTGAAATAAGTCAGTCAGAGAAAGACAGATGCCATATGTTTTCACTCATATGTGGATCTTGAGAAACCGAACAGAAGACCAGGGGGAAGGGAAGGGGAAAAAAAATAGTTACAGAGAGGGAGGGAGGCAAACCATAAGAGGCTCTTAAACACAGAGAACAAACTGAGGGTGGACGGGGGGTGGGGGAGAGGGGAGAGTGGGTGCCGGGCACAGAGGAGGGCACTGGTTGGGATGAGCACTGGGGGTTGTATGGAAGCCAATTTGACAGTAAATCATATTAAAAAACTAAAACTAACTAAATAAAATGTGTTCCCTTGCTAACGCCCATCAGTGGCTCCTGGGTACCTTCCGCTAAAGCCCACGTTCCCGGGAGTGGTACCTGCCCGTTGATTCCCTGGCCACTCTCCCCCTACAAACCCACATCCGGCCAGGCCCAACCAGCTGCACTTCCCTGAGCGTCCCTGGCCACTTGTCACCTCTGGGCTGTACACACAGTGTCGCCTCTGAGTAGAATGCCCTTCCCTCCTCGGCTAGCCAGCGAACTCCTATTCACCCTACAAAGCCCCCTCAAATACACCCTTCTCTGGGAGCTATGGCAGCTGAGCGGGTCTTCCCGAGGACTAACTGCCCCCGGATTGGCCCCCTTTTCACTGTCGGCCACACCGAGGCTCTGCGGACACGTGGGCTCGGGAACAGTGCTGGCTGGGCCTTTCTCACGCCCAGGTGTGGTAACAACAGTTTGTAGTCTCGGTCAAGGGTCTGTCATCCGGAGGCGTGGCGGACACAGCCAGACAGGTTAGTGTCTTCGGCGACCCTCATCATTCTCACTCGCCTTCTACCACCTACTTCTTTCTCCTTCTAGCACCTTCTTAGGGGGATGAAGTCCTGTGTATGACGCTGCTCTCGGAGTCCGAGTTTGTCTTTCTAAACTCGAGCCTCCTGTGGGCCCTTTCTTCTCTGCTGCTTCCTATTCTTCCTCCTCCTCCCCTCCCTCCTCCTCTTCCTCCTCTCCCTCCTCCCCTTCCTCCTCTCTCCTTCTCCTCCCCTCCCTCCCCATTCTCCCCCTCCTTCTCCTTCCCTTCCTCCTCCCCATCCTCCTCCTCTTTCCTCCCTCTCTCTCCCCTTCCCACTTTGGTGACAGTGACATTTCCTCTCATCCCCTGCGGACCCCTGTGCCCCCAGCCCCGTCCCTCCAGCCCTCATTAACGCTCCCGCCATAGCCGGGTGGGGAAGGAAGGGGGGGGGAACTCCAGTGTACTCCTTAGCAATTCAGGCCGGAGGTTTGGAGGGGCGGAGGCTAGGCCCACCTGGCATCGGATTGTCCGTTTCCCGTCTGCCCGTTGTGGGACCCCTGCCCTGGCCTCACTCCTCCGCCATCCGTCGGCATTAGTCCACTGGGGCAGGTGGCGGCCTGGGCGAGGCTCATTTTGAAAAAGCTTCAGACGTAAAAATCTAGTCTCAGTCAGGTAGGGGGTAATTAGTCACATCTCAAAAGATGTCTTATATTTCAGAAGGCTCTGCAGCAGGGAGCCCGTAATTAGGGGGCTTCCTTGGAGGATCGAAATCAGGGTGGGGCAGATCGGCCAAGTTGCACTGTGTGTGCCTGGCCCCCAACCAGCCTATTTTCCTTGCTGTGAGTTAAAGACTTCCTTCCTTCCTTCCTTCTTTCCTTCCTTCCTCCCTAATTAATTTATTATCATGCCTCCTCACTGAGGTAGGCGAGGGGCATGGGTTGATGGTCCTTTCCCACACGTAGAAAACCCAGGTCACAACCGCACAGGCCGAGCACAGAGAAGACAGGACCTAAGGAGAAGCCACACTGGTCATTCCGTCCCATAGGTGTGACCCTTTCTTCCTTAGTAAGAGAATCCCTGTTATATTGAGGGAGGTCATGAAACCAGCTAAAAACCCTATTTTCTGGCATCTTATGCCCCTAGGGATGGCCACGGGACCAAATTCTGTCCATGGGATGTGAGCACCTGTGTTTACTGGGACTTCTAGGCAGACAGCTCAAGGGAAGCTGGCTTAACTGGGAGGACCTGCCTCCCTCTGATGCCCTTTCCACCATCTCCCTCCCTCCTGCCTAGGAGGTGATGGCCGGAGCTCCAGCAGCCATGTTGGACCAAAAGGGAGCCTTGCAAGAGAAGATCCACATGGAGCTGGTGGAAGGAGAGAAACAGGGCATCTGAGTTCCGGTGACCATGGAGTTGCCTTACCAGCCCCGGATCCTTATCTCTGCCTTGCTTTTACGTAAGAGGAGAGAGAAGCCACCTTGTTGGTTAAGCTAGTGTTACTTTGGTATGAGAGAGCGTTGGTTTGGCCACTGTCTGCGTTTATACCCAAATCATAACTTTCCCTAAATCTCTCGTCTTTCACTCACTGCCTCACCTTTTCCTTGTGGACTGTGCGTATGGGCAACCTATGTAACGTCAAGGGAGGACTCTTTGAAGAGGGGGCTCCAAGTCTTTTTTGGGGCCACACCACTCAGCTGGAAGCATCTTGCTGGGAAGTGCCTTGAGGAGGGAAGGACCCCCTACCCTTTCGAGATTGATGCTCCCCCTGTGGCCACGCCTACTCCCCAGGCTCCGCCCACCTCTTCCTCTTTACTTCAGGCCTGCCATGTGGCTCCCTCACCCACTGTGCTGGACCCAGCAGGCTCCTAGTGCCTTTTAGCCTGGGCAGATCCCATTTCCGGCTCCCTCCCTTCCCTGCAACGTGATTTCCTGATTTCCGTATACCTCTTACCATTTCTGAATGGCTTTATTTGCCCGCCATAAAAGAAATGAGTTGGCTTGGTCTCTGAGACCCCTCGTAATTTTCAAATGCCCAGTCGGAGCCGGGACGCCTGCCTGCTCCCTGGTAGGCTTTCGCTGGGCCTTTGACCTGCCAGGTTGCAGCTCCCCCGGCCCCCGCCCCCATCGGTTTGGCAGCTGCAGGGAGGCAGGGAGGCGGTGGTCTCTCCCTCACCTGAAAAGCAGCTCCTCCACTGACTGCCAGGCGCGACCCCTTTCTTGGGGGCCTGCGTGGAAGCGGAAGGAGGTGCTTAGCCAGCTGGCCAGATTTCCGAAGCTGTCAGGGCAGGAACTCCATGGAGGAGTGGGTTTTAACACTCAAGACATCTTCCTGAACCCTCTCGCTGGCAAATGGTGTTCACAGGCCTCCGAGGGGCCCAGATAGGAGGGCTGGAAGGCCGCGCCGGTTAGAAAGAGCCACGTTAGCAGAGATGGTCGCGAGCCTGTGGCTTTGAACAGAGCCCGGGTCGGGCTGCGCGCTTCCTGACCTCCCGGCCTTCCCAGACGGATTTCTCAGCACGTTCCAGCGCCGGTGTTTGTGGTCCTGACTTGCCGTCTGGGCCCCGATGATGCAGCTTGTGGTTTTTAATCTGCCGGTTCTTTTCAAACGATCCGGGCGCTCAGTGTCTTGTGCCGCCCCTGGTTCCCTTCTTCAGCTCCTGATTATTTTCGCTGCTTGGAAGTGGCTGGGCTGTAACCCTTCCGCTCCCAGAGCAGCGAGAACACTGGCTGGGAGATTGTCCTGTATCCCCATCATGGGGTATTAGCATAAGCAGTGACCAGGTCCCTGGGGACCCCGGATGTCAGTCCGTGGCCTGTTTTGTAGGAAATATCTGATTCTAGTTCAAAGGCCCAGGGGAGAGTATCCGGCCCGGGCCCAGGTTCCACGCTGACCCTCAGGTCATGTCGTTGCCCCTCTCTTTAGGATACCACCTGCTCTTTCTTTCCTATGATTGACACTTTCCCTAGTCCTCAAAAATTCCTGCTGTCTCCCCTGGAATTCGACTGTCTCCCTTGGAAATGCCCTTTTGTCGTGTCTCAAAGCTCTTCAAAGCAAAGGATTCTTTTTTTCCGTTTATAAAATCACACGGCCGGAAGGGGTACAACCCCTTCCTTTTGCAAGGGAGGAAACGGAGGCTCAGAGAGGGAAGAGCTGCCCCAATTTGCACAGCTTGCTCACGGAAGAGCTGGAACTGGAACACTAGGTCTCCCAGCGCCCAGGGCTCCGGCGCCAGGCCTGGCCAGAGGGACCAGGAGGGGTGGGCGGGACTGCCTTCTTCACCACTACAATTGTTTAAAATCACTAGCACTGTCACGGCTCTAAATTCTCTGCC
The DNA here is from genome assembly GCA_030068075.1 of Paguma larvata. Taxonomy (NCBI): domain Eukaryota; kingdom Metazoa; phylum Chordata; class Mammalia; order Carnivora; family Viverridae; genus Paguma; species Paguma larvata. The sequence continues at coordinate 36,662 of JAINVK010001151.1, read as the reverse complement.
GTTTCATCTAAGAACTTTCTTTTCCAGGCTTGACCTTTAAGGACTCACCCTGTTGAGACGTTTTTCCATGGAACCTCGGCCTAGGGTCGGGTACTTGCAAGCGGAGGGCCCCGGGCACTTGTGAGTGTGTCTTGTGATGGGCAGGCGAGCTGGAGACGGTCCGAGTGAACCCACCACTTAGCTGGATGGCTCTTGGGAAGGACAGGGACACAGGAGAGACTGGGCTGGGAACCGGGTTGGGTCAGGGCCATCTGCACGCAGAGGCTGGTTTTCTGAGCTGCTCTCCATGGTTCCTGACACCTCGGGGCTGGGGCAGAGGGACTCAAGCAGAAACAAAATGAGGGGTTCATATAGGACTCCGAGCGGCATTGGGAATGTGATGTGTATTTTCCGTGCTCACGGGAACGATCTGTGGGCCCAAGCGATGTGGGGGGGTGGGGGAGGGCAGAAGGATGTCTGTTCCCACAGCACGGGGAGCCGTGCGCTGCTGTCACAGGACCCCAGCACCGCTGTCACATTCCTCAGCAGCGCCATCGTCTGGACGGGCATCTAACGCTATTGATGAGAGTCTCGGTTGCCACCTGGTGGCGCTGCCCCCAGAAGATGACGCGATCGCCTCCAAGCCGAGAGACACGAAACCGCCACCCCGAAGTGGATCCCCCGGGCTCACCCTCATATCCAGCTCTCTCTTTTTTTTTTTAAAGAGAAAAGAGAGTCATTAGTCTTTCTTGAGTTCTTTCAACGCGATGATGACAAAAAAAAACTCTAGAAGAGAAATCTCTGGTTGTGGAGTGGCGAAGAACAGCCGCATTGTGTGTGCCTTTCAATACACGACCACTAATAATAACAACAAAGAATACGGCCGACTTAGAAATTCTTGGTGGTCCTTTAATACCACGGCAAAATGAGCCTGGGGAAACTGGCAGGGAGGCGGCGGGCGCCCGCGGGTGCAGAAGCACGCCTGCACGCCTGTTGCGTGTGCCCAAGAGCCCCGGGGAGTCTCGGCAGCAGCGAAGAGGAGATGCATACCCGCTTGACACCAGCTCGGTGGAAATTACCGGAGGCGTGGAGAGCACTGGCTGGCGCTCTGGGCGCCCGGACCAAGCCTTGTCGCTGCCTCCGAAGTGGCAACGCGATGCTGATGAAGAACAGAGACATGACTTGACATCTCTTCTCCGTTTGCCAGGTTGGGGCAGATCCTGGTCAGTGACATACCTGTGAACGTGGGGCTCAGAGGGCACCTGTCTGGGAGCCCGGGCCTGCCGCGGGTGGAGCCTCGGAGCTGGGATATGGAAATACTTGTTCCATAGACTGAGGGGTGGGCCGTGGCGGGGAGGGGGACGAGGTGCGCCCGCAGATGGAGGGTGAAGGGAAGCGAGTGTTCAAGGCAGAAGAAAAGTCTCAGAGATACAAGGAAATGAGACAGGTGGGGATGGGGACGGCGACACAGAATAGTTACAGACCTGAAGGGGGAGGGTGTGGGGTGGGAGAGAGGGTGGGGGGAGCTCTCTCTTAGGGGCATAGAGGGGAGTCTGCTACAGAGGCCACCGGGCCTGGATCGGGAAGGAGCAACCCCTCTCTTCTGGAACTAAGGGGCCGCTTGTATCCAGGGATGATAACGAGGTGCCTTTGCGGTGACGGTGGTAGCGATAGGAAGTTCGGTTGGCGTCCATGTGACACACACAGTAGGCGCTCAATAAACGCCCGTAGAAATTTATGAATACAGTGCGGTCGACACAGAAGGACCGGTTTTGCACGAGTAGCTGCGGCGTAACGGCAGCCGTTCCAGAGAGTTATGACGGCGATAAAATCAACCAGAGCTGGCAGGGCTCTGAGGTCTGGGGTGCACGTGGTGAGGAGGGAATGCGCCCGACCAGCGAGAACCCCAGTGGCTAGGGGGCTGGCCGTCAAGATGAGCGGCAGGAAAGGAAGCAGGTAAGGAAGGAGCAGTTCCTTAGAAGAAGCCGCCTTTAGGGCTGTAAACCACGGTGGACTGACTTCCTGGAAAATAGCTCTCCAGGAAAACACGAAACAAACGCGCTCTGTGTCAGGGCCTTGGACCAGCGAGGTGGACTGGGGGAAGGCTTTTGTACGACTTTGATGTCTTGCAGGCGGAGCTAGCATTTATCGAGCTCTCAGGATGTGCCAGCTGAGGGCTAAATGCGTGTATCCCTCCAAAATGCCTGTGCCAAAACACTCATGCCTGGTGTGACGGTACTTGGAGATGGGGTCTTTGGGAGGTACTTAAGTTTCGATGAGGTCGTGAGGTGGGGTGTCATGATGGGATTGGCGTTCTTACCACCAGGGGAAGAGACCAGAGCCTCCTCTTTCTGCCAGGGAAGGACAGAGTGAGAAGGAGGCCATTTGCAAGCTGGGAAGACAACGCTCACTGGAACCTGACTTTGCTAGCACCCTGACCTTGGACTCCTGGTCTCCAGAACCGTGAGAAGTACACGTCTGATCTTTAAGCCCCAGGTCCGTGGTGGGTTGCCGTAGCAACCTGAGCTGACGCGCACTGTCTAAGCGCTTCATATGAAGTAGCTCTAATCCTTACGTGCCTAGGATGTAGGTACCATTAATAATAGCCATTTTACAGATGAGACAAGAGGGGCGCGGACTGAACACAGGGAGACCGGGCCCTTCCCCAGAGCTGCCCCTTCTACTGGGCGCATGGGTGCTGTGGCTTTGTTCAGTAGATGCAAAGGCCATGAGAACTTACTTAGCCCAGGATGCCGTGGTCGCCTCCATGTCTGGTTCTAGAAGGCATGATGCAGGAGTGCGTGGGTTGTGGGGACATATACGCTGGGGTTCACACTCCAGCTCTGCCTCTTACGATCTGCGCAACCTCGATGTCCTCAACCGTGTAACTCCTGTGGTGCGGGTTAGAGAAAATGTATACACTGAGCGTCTTTTATGCTGTGTGACACGTGGTGAGTCTTCCACGACAGGCCTCCGCTCAGTCAATACTGGTTCAAGTCCTAAGCAACGCCGCCGCCTGATAGGAATCAACCAGTCCCTGTAGCCCGAGCACCTGCTTTTTCTCGCCTTGCTTTCGGATGCTTGGAATATCCTTGGAGCTAATGCCTGGCACGCCTCTTGTCAACTCTTGCGGTGGGTTTCTCCTTGTTCGCCTGATGCGGCGATTGCCCTCAAATGGGCATTAAGCTTTTGACTCTTAAGTCACCGGCTGAACCAGCTGGGTGTCTGCCTTCCAGGTGGAGAAAGACCCGCGAGCGGTGGCTGAGAGGAAGAGAAGCGCCACGCAGGCAGGGCACATCCGAGTGGCTTGGTTGTGCTGGGGTGTAAATTTCAAAGTGGGGTCTGGAGAGGGACTCGGGGGAGTTGGCAGCCCACCTTAAGGGGCTCGAGCTTGATCCTGCAGGTGATGGGAACCTGTGAGGGTGTTATAGAGGAAGGCAGCCGAGTCATGTTATAAAGCTCATTTTAGTAACTCTGAGGCATGGAATCGGGGAGAGCTCGACTGGAGGCCACAGGCTGTTCAGAAGCTGCAGTCAGGGCTCTGGGAGGTCTGGCCCTTTTCTATGTCCAGGGCGCATCTCCCGCCTCTCTGCCTCCAGCTCGCTCTGCTCCTGCCTCGCTTTCCCCTTGTCATTCACCGAACCCGCTAAAAGACTCCGGCCCGCAGACATCTGCCCTTGCGGCCACCTCTACCCGACACCTCCCGTCAGGTTCTCTGCATGGCCTTCAGGTCTCTGCCCAGACGCCCTCTTACGGGAACAGGCTTTCCCAGGCACTCTGTGAGAAATAAAACCCTGACCTCATCATTCTCTAGTCTCTGATCCAGCTTCCTCGTTTTCTCCCTTAGCATGTGTTGCTACACGACACATTTATTCGTTCATTTATTATTTGTGTCGCCCGCTGAAATGTTAGCCACCCGAGGCTTTTCTCTGCTGTCTTCCCAGAGCTGGACGCTCAACTCTGCATTGAATGAATGAATGGATGAATCGGGCTGATGACATTCCGTGGAGCCGGCGCAGCCCCGATCTGCGGTGAGCACAAAGGTAGTTCAGGGCGTGATTCAGCTCTGCATACCTACACTCGGTAAACATTGGATTTTTAGTTCCAAGCACCGAACACCAGTCTCCTTCGTGGGGGAGGGTAGCCCATCACCAGACATAAGTCCCCCAGGAGTCTTTTGGCAGGGACAGTTTGTAGAGACAGCCCTGCACAGATAGTCGGGGAGCAACTTGACTCTCTCGTGATCACAGACCAAGGGCTCTTTGTCAGTTCGTGCTTTGTTCCTTCCTGCGATGACATTGTTCTTGAGGAGTGAGTAATTGGAGCCTCAGGGCCACCTTGCGTTTTGTGGAGAAGCACGGCTCTGACATGCTAGGTGAAGTGCCAGTGTAAGAAACAGAACATTGCGACGTGCTAGCAGAGCCCCAGAAGTCAATAACTGCTTGACATTCTGGGAGGCAGATGCTCACTGGTAGATCCCAAGCCATGGAAGACCTTTCCTCGGTGGGCACGAAAGTGGTTACAATGGTGGCTTTGTATGGAAAATATACTTGGAAGGAATGAAGAGCCCCAGGAAAGCTAGAAACTTTTCTCCAGTTTTGGGGGCAATGCCAGGCAGGTTTGCAGGAATTTCATCTAAAGAAGGGTGAATACCAGCAGCCTTGACGCTACAGCCAAAGGTGTGACATCGGAAATGATGACATCATAGTTTTCCTCTCTCTTGTAGATACTAGATGAATCAAAGGGACTTGTTCCTTCGATGATCCCATAAGTTGGAGGACTTCATTGAAATATCCCATGCCAGGAGTCCTAGAAAGCAGAGTTCCCATGAAATTGTAAGGCATTGAAGAAGCCCTCAGAAACGCCATGCTTAGGGTCTCCAGGTAACTTACAAGCATTTAGAGAACCATTACCTCTGATTGGCTGCGGATAAATTTGGGGAAGCTCTCATTTCTGGTAAGACCTTTTCCTCAACTGGAATCTCAAGTGGCTGATTGCAGATACCTCAAGTGCACTATAAATAGGTCTAGAGGAAGGGGGGGGTGGGAAACAGAATTCTTGAGAGTCTTCTGTTATCAGTGTTACGGTAGGTATTTTTCCTACTTTAGCATTTGACTTTCATAGCAACCCTACAAGGTAGATATTATTATCCCAGTTTTCTAGGTGAGAAACTGTGGCTTAGAGAGGTTACCAAAATTTCCCAAGGCCATAGAGAAAAATATCCCAGGCTTTGCACTCATCCTTCCTCCATTATGTAGTATGATTTCTCAACACCCATGTGTACACCTGCTATCAAATTATTACTAGACTGTTCAGCCTCCGTATGAGAGTAACCTATAGGAATATATAGGTGGCTTAAGAGGAGTTGTTTTAAGTGGATGATGATAATAATGCTGATTAGATGTTCAAGCACTATCATTTCTTTTCTTAGAGAGAAAAAAAAATAAAGTTTCTTTTTAGTTCCCAAAGGTTTGAAGGAAAGATTGGGTCCTGATTGGACTGTGTTTCCTCTTAGATATTTTACATTCTTTGGAGGACACCGAGAACCCTAACGCTGAAGTATTGATCACTTTAGACTCCCATGACTAATACTAAGAGACTAGCCTTCGAGTTTCCTCCATGCAACAAGGAATGGAAACTTCTCCTGAGGCATGCGCCCCAACGTTAATAGTCTTTAGCAGCACAAACTGGGCGAACGTTATACTGTCAATAAAAAATGCATGATGGCAGCTTCTGGATTCTGGCAGTAGGGTAGTAACTTGGTCACAGTAACCCTTCCATAAACAATAGTTATGAAACCTATACAAAATATAAGAAGGCGCAGAAGAGCAATCAAATGTAGGCAGACGTCAAAGGGGACTCTACCCTTGAAAGATTAACTGCATGAGTGATATTTATGCGTTTGAGGCTTTTTGCCTGGAACTCCCAAAACTGTATGTGAATTAGAGTGTCAGGAAGCCACAGATGTACTGGTCTGAGGTGCCAGAGGACAGAGTTCGGGGCTGGACGAAAGTCTCAGACTTAAGGAGGGAATCCTCGAAGGAAGGGTGCCACAGGACGTGAGCCCCCAAATCTATATTTAAGATCTCCCCGCATTCTCGGCCCATCTAAGATATATCTATTCAAGGAATACTCAATGGGGCCCAGAGACAAAAGCTGGAACTTGAAGGAACTGAGTGGAGATTTCAGTTGCTACTGGGATCCACTTTGGAGATTGAGTCTGGTCAACTTAATTCCCTGCTAGAATAAAATGACAGAGAACAAAATGGACTCCAAAGACGACAATGTACCATTCGAAGTGTCCAGCGTCCAATCAGAAAATCCCGAGACAGGTGAAGAAAGAAGAAAATGTTACTCATACTCATACACATAAAAAAAAAAAAATCAATAGAAACTGACTACAAAATGATCCGGACATGCAATTAGTACAAAGCAGCCATTATTAATATGCTCAAAGACTTAAAGAAAAATATATACATTATGAAAGATAGTTAATCTCTGCACAGAAATAATGAACCTGCACTTACCTTTGAAAACCTTCATGGCTGGTGTGAGGGAGACAAGAGAGAGGAGGGTTACTGTGTAGGACGACTTTCACTCTCACTAACAGAATCCCTGCTATCTATTGGCTCAATGGAATCTTTTTCTTTTCCTGCAACTTTAACAAGGAACTTCTCCAATGACACTTGCTTTTGCCTCCTTTGGAGGATTTCGTGGAAATGTGACATTGCGTTGTCGTTAAACAGATTCGTTGCTCGCACTGCTGTGGCCTTATTCGTATGGTGATTCCTTACAAAGTTTTGCACTGGTTCCCACATTTTACACATCTCTCTAATCTCATTCGAAGTGAGGGATTCCTCCGCCTTATTCTCCTCCTCCTCCTCTGCAGCTGAGATCTCCTCCATAACCTCTTGCTGTTGCTCACGATGCAGATCCACCGGGCATCGGCGGGCAGCTCCTGGCCATGCGTCTCCACCAGCGCTTGAATGATGTCCTCATTCACCTCCAGTCCCATGCTCTTCTCCAAGGACACAATTTCATCGACAACTGGTGGCTCCTGTTCATGGGCAAGCCCCTCTGAGTCATGTCCAAGAACACAACCAGGCCACCGCTTCTCCAAGCAGAATTATGGGTTCTCTTGGCAACCCCGTCCCAGGCTTTATCGACGATCTTGAGGCAGCTCATGGTGTGGAAATGATTTTTCCAAAACTCTTGTAGGGTAAGGTTTGTTCCTTCTGTCACCTCGAAGTATTGCTGACATAGTGCTTTGGTCTAAAGCTTTCTAAAGTTCAAAATGAGCTGCTGATTCCTGGGCTGGAGGACTGGAGGGGTGTTGGGAGGAAGGAACTTGACCTTAACGAACTCGAATTCCTTCAGTAAGTTGTCCTCAAAGCTTGGAGGATGAGCAGGAGCATTAGTCATAACCAGCGAGGACTCAAGTGGCAGATTCTTTCCTAAAAGGTATTTCTTCATGGCGGGAGTTGATCCACTCAGTGAACAAGATACGAGTGACCCAAGCCTTGCGGTTGGACCTCCACATGACATTTAACCGACTCTTCTGCACCTTGCATTTCTTGAAGGCTACAGATTCTCAGTATGATACATAAGCAGGGGCTTGACTTTGAACTCCCTGCTTGCACTAGCACAAAACAAGTCTTTCCTGGGCTTGTGACCAGGCATTGCGTTCCGTTCTTCTATTATGTAGGTCCACTTTGGCATCTTTTCCCAAAAAAAGCCCTGTCTCCTCAGTTAAAAACTTGCTCTGGAAGGTAACACTCAGAAACCATGAGCTTCTGGAACTTGGTAGCAAATGCCTCCGCTGTCTTAACGATGGAACTCACAGCCTCTTCGTGCCTCACAACACCATGGATGCCACTTCTCTTAAAGTTATCGGGTCATCTGCTGCTTGCCTTGAAGCCTTCTTTGTTTTCTGTTGACGTACCTGGCAGTTTACTTGCCCGGTTGGTGTACAAGGTCTTTGCCTTCTAACAGATAAAGTTCTTGGTCACAGTATCACCTACTAGTTGCTTCTTATTTATCCAAACCAGAAGCAACTTTTCTACATCTTCCAGAACACGTGGCCATCACTTTGACTCCTTCTGTTGCAGCTAGCCCTCTTCTTTCTTCTTTCTTCTTTAGTATTGTGCAAATGGTCGATGGAGACATCTTATAAAATCTTGCAGTTTTGGCTACTCCATACCTCATTCATACTTCTCGATGATTTCCTTCTTAACTTCCACAATAAACATCTCCTTCTTCTCACCGCCTTTCTTTTCAACTTTTTTCTGCATGGGGGCCATCGTATACACTTGCACAGATGTTGACTATAGCCCTGTATTAATAAACTCTTGTCATCTACTGTATTTAATGTCACTGGCAATTAGGCAGCAGAGGAAAGGGTCTCTGTCTGCAGGTAGCCTGACCTAGAATGAACCAAAGTAGCCCTAAGCTTACTCTAATATGGAAAAGCAAAGGACTGTCCATAAGTGTTTTGCAGTGACAAAAAATACACTAGTGCCAGTTGTGGGCACCTTCCAATGTTCTGAAAAATCACTGATTTCTGCCAAACAGCCTGAGACGGAGCATGGGAGATGATCACCCACAATCTCGCAGCAAGAGAGAGAGAAAGAGAGACAGAGAGAAAGAGAAGAACCGTTGGCTCAGTTGTGATCATGTGATGTTCGGAGACGGGTACTACTCATATTGCAAGACATAGCTCACTTATCAAGTTAAAGTTTACTAAAAATATTTGCTTGCTTTGTGAAACATTCAGAGAATAAGCTACTTACAATCCAAGGTTTTACTGTATATGGGTAAAATATAAGAGGATGTATATATATATACTCTCTTAATTAAAAAATACATATATCTGTTGAAATCAAAACTTATAATACCACGTTGTTTTAAACATAGATAGAAGGAATGCACGTGGCGTGTATACCGCAAAAGACAGAGGGGCAGGAAATAGGACTATCCAGTTGCAAAGTTTCCATCATTGATGCGACGTGGTAAAATATTCACCCTAAGTTCACGGTGATGAGTCAGAAAGTGTGTAGCATAGAAGATAACACGGAAAAGTCAACCCTGGAATCGAAACAGAATGCTGAAATATACTAACACAAAAGAAGGCAGGCAGGAAGGCTAAGAGGAAGAAACCAGATGAGACTAATAGAAAGCAAACAGCAAACAGGCAGATTAAATCCAATCGTATCGATAACTTTACTAAAACGAAATAGACTAGGTACTCCTTCCAAAAAGCAGATTTCTAGGCAGGACAAAAAGGTAACACCCACCATACATTTGCAAGAGATGGATTAAAAAAAATTTTTTTTTAATGTTTATTTATTTTCAAGAGGGAGAGACAGAGCGTGAGCGGGGGAGGGGCAGAGAGAGAGGGAGACACAGAATCAGAAGCAAATTCCAGGCTCTGAGCCATCAACACAGAGCCTGGCGTGGGGCTTGAACTCACAAACCATGAGATCATGACCTGAGCTGAAATCAAATGCTTAACTGACTAAGCCACCCAGGTGCCCCTGCAAGAGATGGATTTTAAATGCGAGGACATAACTAGGTGAGGAGGAAATCACTGGGGAACGAGATACCGTGCAAATGTTAACATGCAGGAAAGCTGGAGGGACCATATTCGTATCCGACGCATCAGGCTATCTGATAAAGGAGTATCACCGGCGATAAGAGGGACAGTTCAAAATGTTTAAAGGGCCCAGCCATAAGAAAGACGCCACAACTTGAAATATGGACGAATCTAGAAAGTAGGGCTCCAAAATCACACCACAAATGCCGTTCAGAACTTATGAGATAAATCCACAATCGCAGTTAGAGATTTTGGCATCCTGGCCTCACTATAATTAATTAAAAATAAATCCGTAAGAAAATAAGATATTGGAAAGAATATCAATTACCTCGCCCTAATGATATTTATAGAGCTCTGGGCTGCACAGCTGCCAAATACATTCTTTCCCAATGTACATGAAACAGTTGAAAGACATATGGGAGGCCGTAAACCAACTCTCAATCATTTTAAAAGACTGGAATATTACAGAATATATTCTCTGGCACAATGGAATTAAATTAGAAGTTAAGCACAATAAAAAAAAAAGAAAGAAAGAAAGAAAAGAAAAGAGCCAGCATATTTGGAAATTAAAATAACCCTTCTAAAGACCCCATGGGTTACAACAACACAAAGAAAATTAGAAACCATTTCAAGCTGAAAGATGATGGAAATAGGACGTTATCGAAAGTTGTGAAATGCAACTGAATCAGTGCTTACAGAAAAACGTGTAGCTGTAAGTGGTTATATTATAAAGGGAGAAAAGTTTAAAATAAGTGTCCTAAGTTTCCACATGAAGTAGATGGAAAAAGAGAAGCAAATTAAACCCACGATGAGTATGAGGGAGGCAATCAGGGGCAGAAATCACGGAAGGAGAAAAGAGGCAAAAAATAAACCAAGTTAAAAGTTGGTCCTTTGAAAATAAAAATGAAGTTGTGAAGGCTTTAGCAAGACCTACAAAGAAAAAAAGAGAGGAAAAGACAAGTTGCCGGGATCAGGAACGACAAAGGGGCGGTGTCACTATGGCACCGACAGACACGTAAGGGTTAATAAGGGCTACTGTAAGCAACTTTATTCTGAACGATTTGACAAATTAGATGAAACGGACCAGTTCCTTGAAAAACACAGCCGAACGCAAACTGACACAAAGTGAAATAAGACATCTGAGTTTCCAACAAATTGAATTTGTTATCAAAAACCTTTACACAAGGGAACGCCAGGCCCCGACGATTTCACCGACTAATTCTATCAAATCCCAGTCCCAATCGCATGTCGCCCGTTTTCTTTATGAAGAGGAGAAGCTGATAACTGTATTGTTCATAATAGAGGGAGAACAAAAATGCTGCAAGTCATTTCACGAGGCCAGAATCACCCTGCTACCAAAAACTTGACACAGATAGTTCAGGAAAAGCAATAAAACAGGCCAGTGTTCCTCCCGAAGGAAAGGAGTTTCGCAAAATTCCTTTGCAAAATATTAGCCAATGGAACCTAGCAAGAAAGAAGAAGACTAATACATCATAACCAAGGGCAGTTTATTCCAGGAATGCGAGACGGGTTTAACATTCAACAATTAGTTCATGGTAATTCATCAGGTTAACAGAATATAGGAGGTTCAGAAAAGGCATTTGATACCAAAAAAGCATTGGGAAAGCTTTAATGCCATTTATAATTTTAAGTTCAAGTATGTATATTTGAAAGTAGCCAAGAGAGTCAATCTTAAATGTTTTCATCACAAGAAAAAAAGATCACCTCTGTGAGGTACTGGATATTAACTAGACTTATTGTAGTGATTGGTTCACAATATACACATGTGTCAAATCATTATGTTGTACGAGTGAGACCAATACAATGCTCTATGTCAGTTATAGCTCAGTAAAACTGGGGGGAAATCTAAAACTCTCCGCAAATAAGACTGGAAGGGAACTTCCTCCGTATGACAAAGGGCAGGATGGACAACTACGGCTGACATCATACTTAATAACGGAGGAACCAAGCATGTCTGCTCTTGCTACTTCTATTTCACAATGTACTGGAAATCACGGCCAATGCAATAAGGCAAGGAAAAGAAACAAAAGACATCTGGTTGGAAAGGAAGAAGCAAAACACCTTTTAGTTGTAGCTAATGTGCATGTTTCTGTAGAAAATCCTAAGAATTGACCACAGAGCTACCAGAACTACTAAGTGAGTTTGGCAGGATTGCAGGCTACGAGGTCACTATACAAAAATTAATTGTATTTTTATATATTAGTGAAAATGGTTTGAAAATTACACTGAAAATGTTCATTTACAATATCTTTTTTTAAATTTTTAAAAAATTTTTTTAACGTTTATTTAATTTTGAGAGACATAGAGACAGAGTGTGAGCAGGGGAAGGGCAGAGAGAGAGAGAGGGAGATACAGAATCCGAAGCAGGCTCTAGGCTCTAATGAGCCATCAGCACAGAGCCTGATGCGGGGCTCGAACTCATAGACCGTGATATCATGTCCTGAGCTGAAGTCGGACGTTCAACCGACTGAGCCACCCAGGAGCCCCTCATTTACAATATATTATATATACAAACCACTTGGGAATTTTATTAGTCTGCTCGGGAGACCATAACAAAATACTGTAGACTGAGCGGCTAAAACAACACACATTTATTTTGTCCTAGTTCTGGAGGCTGGAAGTCTGAGAGCAGGGAACCAGATGGTTGGGTTCTGGTGGGAGCTCTCTCACTGGTTTACAAATGGCCACTTTCTTGATATGCCCTCACAAGGTCTTTCCTTGGGGCAAGTAGATGGAGAGAGACTTCTTTTTCTTCTTGCAAGGCAAGTCCTACCCTTTTGACTTCATTTAACCTTAAATACCTCCTAAAAGCCCTATCTCCGACTATAATTACATTGGAGGTTAGAGCTTTAGCTCTGGAAGTTTGGGGGGACAGAATTCAGTCTATAGCCTAAATACCAAAAGATTTGCAAGGTGTCTACACATAAAGCTATAATATACCGCTGAGGGGAATGACAGAACCTATAACCATTATCGTAATTTCTGCGATGTGTTTTTGTCATTTCTGTAATAAATAAATGGAGAGATATACCATATTCAAGGGTTGCAGGAGTCAATATTGTCAAGATATAAATCCTCTGCAAATTAAAGTATAGTCTCAATCCAATCCCAACCAAAATTCTTCTGGACTTTTTTTTAACAAATATAAATCGATAACATGCTTCTCAAACTCATATGGAAAAACAAAGGACCAGAAACAACCAACCAATCCTGAAAAAGAAGGGCAAAGCTAGAAAATTTATTCTTCCCAAATTCAGGACAAACTATAATCAAAATAGTGTAGTATTGCCATAATAATAGACTAGTTGGTCAATGAAACAGAATAGTGAGGCCAGAAATAGACTTCCACTGCCACGAGCCATTGATTTTTGACAAGGGCACCAAAATATTTCAATGGAGAAAGGAAAATCTTTTGAACCGAGGCTGTTGGAACAACGTGATATCCAGACAGGAGAAAAAAGACCTCGACTCTTACCTCAAACAATACACAGAAATTAATATAATGACTGTAGAGCCCCCAAAACTAGCATGAAATAGTTTCAGGGGAAAAACTGAGAGTCTTTTTGCCACCTAGGGCGGTAAAGATTTTTTTAGATAGGACACAGAACATAATAACTATAAAAGAAGGAAATGAGAAATTAACCTTTCTCAAAACTAAAAGCTTCTCCTTGTCAAAAGATGTTCATAAAACTAAAAGCGGGCCAGAAACTGGGGAGAAAATATTCATGAAACACACATCTGACTAAGGACTTGTGTTTAGGATTTACAATGAATGTCTACAACTCAGTGATGGAAAGACTGACGACTCAGTACCAACTGGTCAAAAGATTTGGAACCACTTTATCAAGGAAGGCTCATGAAGAGCCAATAAGCACATAGAAACGCACTCGACATTTTATAAGTCATCAGGTAAATGCAAATTAAAACCACAATGATTTATTCTACACACCCATGCCCGCTGGGCTAGGCAGGCTAACACCGGGAGACTGTCAACACCAAATGTTGGCAAGGACCGGGTGGGGGCACAACCAGAAGTTTCATGCGTTGCTTGCAGGAGTGTAGGATTTACTCCACCTTGGAGAAAGGTTGGACAATTTCATCACGTGCCTATCCTTGGACTCAGTAAGTCCACTCCTAGGTGTTTATCCAAGAGAAATGAAAACAGACGTGCACAGAAGTCTCACGTGTCATTATTCTGTTAGGAACAGCCCAAACTGGGAAGAATGCAAATGCCCAGAAGAAGCGGACAGCCACACCATTGAAGGCTCTCGAGCCGTAGAAAGGAATGAATCAATAACACGTGTTAACAGCATGGAAGAGTCTCATCGAAGTTATGCAGGTGGAAAGAATCCAAGCACAGAAGAGTGCATCCCATATGGTTTTTTAAAAAAAAATTTTTTAGTCTTTATTTTTGAGAGAGAGACAGAGCATGAGCAGGGGGAGGGGCAGAGAGAGAGGGAGACACAGGATCCGAAGTGGGTTCCAGGCTCTGAGCTGTCAGTACAGAGCCTGACGTGGGGCTCGAACTCACGGACCTCGAGATCGTGACAGTTGAAGTTGGACGCTTAACCGACTGAGCCATATGTTTTTTTTTTGGTTTTTTTTTTTAATTTTTTTTTCTAACGTTTATTTATTTTTGAGAGACATAGAGATAGATCGTGAGCAGGGGAAGGGCAGAGAGAGAGGGAGACACAGAATCCGAAGCAGGCTCCAGGCTCTGATGAGCCATCAGCACAGAGCCCAATGTGGGGCTCGAACTCACAGACTGTGAGATCATGACCTGAGCTGAAGTCGGCCGCTTAACCGACTGAGCCACCCAGGCGCCCCCATATGGTTTTATTTATATGGATTTCTGGAGAAAAAAATCAGGCCAGTGGTTGCCTGATGGGGATATCGACTAGGAAAAAACACTACAGACCATTCTAGTTCTATATTGTAATAAGGGGTTGATTTGATGGGGTTCAGAACATGTTACCCCGAAACCTGGCTCCTTGGCACATTCAACGTTTTAAGCTTAAGGAATTTTTTAAATGGCAGAAACAAGAAGGTCACTTGGACCTCCTCCACCCCTCCCTTCTTGTCTGAAATTCTTATCACCGGAAGAACGTCTGGAAGGCATTCTTATCACCGGAGATCAGAATCTGGGGTCAAGCACAGCAAATTTGTTCCTGCAAACAAACCTTGCCAAACTAACCCTTCTTTTTTATTCTTTTTCCTTTTTTTATAGTTAACCCTATTTTTCCAATTACTTCTTACCCACTTACTACCCCCAGTGCAATCCCTTTTGTCTTGTCCATTCTTCACCAATCTATTGTTTTGTTTTGTTGTTGTTTGTCTAAAATGTGTAAAAGCTTCCTGCTCCGATCACTTCTCTGGATTTTCCTTTTCTTGTGAAGGCTCCTCTGGACATGTAAAAAGGGAATAAAACAGGTCGACTTTGCTCCTGTTTAATCTGTCCCTCCCTGCCAGTTTAATTTTCAGACCCAGCCAGGGACCCTAACAAGGTCAAGGAAAACTTTTTCCTCCCCTGCAAGTTCTATGAATGTATCCATTTGTCAAAACCGTAGAGGGAAGCTTTGTGCATTTCAATGCATATAAGTTTTATGTAAAAAAAAAAAAAAACTGCAAGAAAAGAAATCAACGGGAGGGATTTCACGTGGAAGGAGGAATCGCGAAGAGAAACATGCAAGATGCTGCTAATTCCTGGAGCCGCGTGATGGTTTCACGGGGGCTCGTTACACCATTGTGTTCATTCGTATAGATTTGTCATCTTTTACGATAAAAAACGGGAATAAAAAAAAAAATGCATGGGAGCGTCGCATCTTTGGCTCCGGGCCCTCTGGCAATGATCAGAGAAGCGCCCTCTGGGCCGACCGTAGACGCCCGCCAGGAATGTAATATCCGGAGGCATCTTGCCAAGAACTGTCTGGAAATAAATGGCACACCCCTGAGCTTTGCTGTCATGCGCGGAGGCAGGATGCGCCCGGACAAGGGACGTGAGCCTCTGACGGTTTTCAAGCCCTTCCTGACAGTTTCAACTGATACTTCCTCAAGGTGACCTGACTTTGGCAGACCTGGTCTCTCCGTCTCAGCGCCCGGGCAGCCGGGCTGGGAGCTGGTCCCTTCTCGTCCGTGGGCCCTGCGCTCAAGGGCTCTCGACAGAGAGGAGCGGGTCACATTAAAGCAGCTCCTTCTTTCTCTTCCTGCGACTCGGGCTTGCACGGTTTTCTCCCCCGGGAACTTTTCTTGCACGTATTCGTTATAGGCGTCAATTTCGGGTCACTCAAGCGCCGCAGTTGGAAAGTTTGTCTTATTTCCTTCCATGAGAGGGTGACCCCCACACGAGCCGCCTCCAGGAATTCCAGAATGCCTACAGAAATGGGAGCAGTGCCTTCTCCGGAGACAGGGCCACCGGTGAGGAAGGTTCGGTGTGTGTGTGCTCCCACCGAGCTGATCAAAGCGCAGGTCGTCAGTGAGGCTGGGAGCCAGCCTATCGTTCCAAGGGTTTGCCCTCCCTCCCCACCTCTGCCCCCCGCCCCTCCCTGACCAAATCCCTCGACTCGTCCAGGACTCCCCGCATACTTGGCCTTCTCGCCTGTCTTCTTAGCCGGCACGGGGATGAAATTAAAGAATTCCAACACATTCCTTCTCCACCCCACGTCCGGGGAAGATGCTTGGTTTCTGTTACCTTGAAAAAGAGAAAGAAAAAAAAAAAACTTTAAAATATACAGACAAATTAAGGGTTGAAAGGTCACATTCCCTTCCCACCTACCTCCTCCCTGAAAACGATTTAGTGCATTTACTTCCTGGGTTTCTGTGGGTTTTTTTTTTTCCTACCTGTACACTGCTGGGATCATCGTGGGGGCAACTCAAGTGAGAATCCCCAGGAAATCGTTGGGAGACATAAGCTTCAACGAGGCTCACCTGTCCCCCACCAGCAGCTCGGTGAATCACAGGGAGCGTCGGCCCCGAGGTGGGGGGCTGCGGTGCCCGAGAGTGCATTCATCGAGCTCGCTGCCGTGGCGGGATTCTTACCCACGCCGTCAGAGAAGACAGCAGGAGGAGGCCAGCAAGGGGCGAGAGGCCACCCGGCAGACCGTCCTTTATTGTGGCACACTGCTCCTTTAATTCCTGTGACAGAGTGATACAGACTCCCAGGCTGCGACCTTTTCTCGGGCGTTCTGGAAGTCCAATTTGCTTCAGTCGGGAGGCATCATTGGGAGGCTTCGTCATAACACCGCGCGGACGGTGACCCCGCAGGGTGCCAGATGCGAACCAATGGACTAAACCCGCTGGTGGCCCCGCCGCACGCCAACCAGAGGAACCCAGGCAGGTGGCGGCATCTGCCGGGGTGCGGACCCGCGGCTCCCCAGAGCGCCCCACCTTGAGAGGGACGGCCGAGGGGGCCCTGGGCTGCCGTGGGGGGGTTGAATAGGGAGGTGACGCGCCAGGCGCTTGCCTGTCTGGATAAGCCGCTGGGACCCCCTCACCGCCCTGCGGGCAGCAAGGTGCATCTGAAGCTCCTTTTGGCCACAGGTCTGGCAGAGCCCAGGGGATTCCCGAGCTGGGCAGTTGGCTGGGACTTGAGGGTCTCCAGGAAAGAGGCCTGGTTCGACGGGTCTGAGGTCACAGAGGCAGCCAGTGGCTGAATTGTCCTTGAACCTGGGCCTCCTGTCCCCTAATCCGGTCTCTGGGCTAAATCTGGTGTATCAAAGACCCTTGGGAAGGAGAAGGGGAAGGGGAGAGGCGGCCGCTTATTCTAGGGAGGCCGTTTGTGGAGTCCAAACTCTGGAGCTCCAGCAACACCTCAAGGAACCTTCCTTCCGCAGGGAAATGTTCCCTGCGCTCCCAGAGGCAGCCTGGGTGGGGCCGTCCCTGGAGGCCAAGGCCTGTAGGGGGCACTGTTGGTTCGACTGATGCTTTGGCGAGGGAGGGGGGAGGGGGAGAGGGGAGGGGGAGGGGGAGGGGAGAGGGCGAGGGAGAGGGGGTCTGGTATCCAACAATGGAGGCGGGACAACCCAGAGTGGCCCAAATCGGAGAGACTCTTCCGACTACAGCTCCGCCCCGGGTTCCCTTGGGGACCCTGCACACGGCACAATTTCTTCCTGGCCTTCGTCATTGTCACCATCAACCATTACTAGACACTTGCTTCACAGCAGGCGTGATGCCAAGCATTTTACGTGGCTCCTGTCATTCAGTTCTCACGGCAACCTGTGACGTCAGCGCTAATGTCCCCTGTTTCACAGATCCGGAAACCGAAGATAAGGACACCGCAACCCTCCAGGGGCTCTCCTGGCTCCGACCCTGGACGATTCTGGGCCGCTCCGCTGACTTGCTCTGATTCGGCCAGAGTGTGAGGAGGCGGGGCCAAGCCTGTGCCCCTTCCAAGGGCACATCCGGGTCACCAGGGCACCATAGCACGCTGTGCCAGCGTCTCGATAGACAAATTTGGAGATTCCTGGCAATTTCTGGAAACTTCGAGATCTTTCTTCTGGAACATGTCTGCATGATTCCTTCTTCTCTTTGCTTCTAGTAACAGGAGTAGGAGGAGCACGGACCTGGCCGCCGAGGCCCAGTCTACAGGGCGATCGCAATTCGGGGGGCCCCGGATGAGAAACACGGTGTGGGACTCCTTCAGCAGCAAATGTCATCCTCCCGGGAAGAGGGGCTCCCCAGGAAGAGTCAGACACTCCCCCCGGGTCTGGAAGGGAACAGCGTTTGGACACTATCCATGAATGGGAAAAAACTGCGGCTAAAGGGGTGCGTTCTCTGGCTCTGGGGATGTGCCATTATCGGCCCGGAAGGGCACCAGCCAGAGGCTACGTTCCAAGAAGAGCAGGGAGTCCAGTGCTCCCGAGCGCAGGGGCGGGGGGCGACAAGGGCCTGTGGCAGCTTCGCCGCGGCATGAGGAAAACAGCCGTCTGCGCTCGGGGAACCGTGGCCTCACGGGAGGTGACGGGGATGGGCTCACACATCCTCCCGCGCCCGGCAGAGTGAAACGGCGAAAACCGTACAGGAAGAGTGCTCCAGCCGAACTCGTTACGCGCCGAGAAAATGCCCAGTGAAGAGAGAGACCGGAGCGGAATGGAAATATTCCAGGAAGTGTCTTAGAAATGAGCGTGAAGCCAGATTTTAAAGGTCACTTCCTGCCACCCACTTACCCAACCTAACTGAAGCCTGAGACCTGTGCTAACTAAGCAGGGCCCAGGGAGGGTGACGCTCAGTGAGTCACTCATTTAGGTATTCACACCCCAACCCAAAGGTGAGGGTTTGAGGAGTGTTTGCAGTGACCCGGGGGTCGGGGTGGGGTTTCCAGGACAGGGGGCTCCGTCCACAGAGCCTTGGGGGCAGGAGGAGGCAGGTGGATTGTGGGCAGACAGTTAAGGACCCCCGAGTTCTTTCTCCACTTTTTTAAAACAGAATGGTCTAGTGATTTTAACAAGACCGATTTGCAGTTCTGGGTTGTGGGTCTTACCTGGGTAAGCCTGGTGGCTCGGGGCTACTCACGTGAGAAATATCTATGAAGGGCGCCCGGGTGGCTCAGTCCGTTGAGTGTCCCACTTCAGCTCAGGTCATGATCTGATGGTTCGTGGGTTCGAGGCCCGCGTTCGGCTCTGTGCTGACAGCTGGGAGCCTGGAGCCTGCTTCCGAGTCTGTGTCTCCCTCTCCGTCTGCTCCTCCCTCACTAGCGCCCCCTTCTCTCTCTCACTCTCTCTCTCTCTCTCTCTCAAAAAGAAATAAATATTAAAAGAAGATTCATGAAGAGTCTACCGTGTGCCTTACTTGCACGGTGCTAGGTGAGTCGGGAAGTGAGAGGGGGCAGAAGACGCACAGGGAGATGGTGCGTGTGAGTCCCCACCGACCGTTGCCACCGTGGGGCTCCCAGGCTTTCGACCCCTGGGCTCAGGGCCCGCCGGCCTGACCTGAGCACTTCTTCTCCAGCGACGTCCCTGACGTGCCTGTGTGGCTGGGGGGCGCTGCTGAGCCGCTGTCCCGATGTGTGTGCGTGTGAGAGAGAGAAGGTACAGGAGAGGGTTGTGTGAGTGTGTCTGCGAGTGCGTGGATGGGTGTGAGCGTGTGTGAGTGTCTGTGTGTCTCCGTGTGTGTGAAAGTGTGCCCACGCACGCGTGAGAGCACATGTGGGCAGGCGGGGACTTTCTTGGGAAGGAAAGCATGGGGACAGGCTGGGCCTGTGGCCCATGTTTGAAAGGCCATCAGGGAACCGGGTTGTCGGCGGGGGGGGGGGCCTGGCTGGTCTGAAACCCACCTCGAGAGTGCCCGAGGTCGGCTGAAGAGGTGTGGCCAGGGACCCACGGGAGGAGAAGGCAGAGGGCCACGCGGGACAGGGCAGAGACCGGAGCAGCGCCCACCTGCGTCCCCCGCGTGGGGGAGGGGCAGGAGGGGCAGGGGCATCACCACAATGGCGCGGTGAGGTGGGTCGCTGGGTGGGAAGCTCAGGCCGGTCCGGGAGGCACTGGGAGATTTGGGGGGTTGGGGAGGGGATGGGCTGCAGGCCCGGGTGCCCACCACGGACAGGAAGGACTTGTGTCCGGGACCAGGTGTGAGCACCACGCAGGTGGGGACCAGGGCCGTGCGGCTGTTCACCCCCAACCCGGGCACCTGTGGGGTCTTGACGAGGGCCGGGAGGGACGTGGCTGTGTCCGGGTCACACACTGGGGCTGCGCCCCGGGTCCCCAGCCCAGCTGCTAGCGGGCCCGCACTTCTCTTCCAGGCTCTCTGCACCTACAGATTGTCACCCGGGGCCAGGGAGCCATTTGGAGGGGCTTTGTTTCCTTAAAGAGCAGCTGATATAAACCCCGGTGGGTTTGTCCCTCGGCGTCGCCATCCCTCTGCTGTCTTCTCGGCAGGCCCCTCCCGCCCCCCACCTCGAAGCTGTCTCGTGGGCTGCTCCGCACTGGTAATCCTGGGTTCTGGCATCGAGCCGTTGCTATGGGGACCTGGGGACTCCACATTCGGAGGACGGATTCAGTGGGGATGGGTGCGAGCAGAGGCGGGGAGGCGGAAGTCTCTGGGTCCCTGATGGGGGGTGACAAGGAGGAAGTGGGAAGGGGGCGGAGTGGATTCCCGGGCTGCTGTAATGAAGCACCGCAAACTGGGGGCTTGGGGGGGGGTCGCTTAAAATAACAGAAGCCGATTCTCTCACCGTTCTGGAGGCCGGCTGTGCCAAGGCCGGGGGTCGGCAGGGGCGTTCCCCCTGGAGGCCTTGAGGGAGAGCCTGGTGCTGGCGTCCGTCCTGCTCTCCCTTGGCTCGGAGATACATCCCTCCAGCCTCTGCCCCGGTCTTCACGGGCCTCCCCCGCCTCCGCGTGCCTCTGCGGGTCTGCGTCTGCCCCTGTTCCGTCTCCTATAAGGACACACTTCCCTGGATCTGGGGCCCTCCCTGAATCCGGGGAGACCTCATCTCCAGAGAAGACCTCCTGTGTCTGCAAAGTCCCCTTCTCCAAATAAGTCGTCTTTATGGGCCCCGGGGGTTTAGGACTCGGACGCGTCCCTTTGGAGGTCACTATTCAACCCACGAGAGCAGGGAGCTCCCATGGGAAGGCAGCTTTGCTGGAACCCGACGTGCCCGCATCTGAACATTCGGGTTTGGTGGGTGGTTTTGCTGGAGATTTGCCTCTCTGTACCAGGAGAGCAACCTGTTCCTCTCCCTACCCACCTACCTTCTCTCTCCCTGCCTCCCTCTGTCTCGTTCTGTCTCTCCCTTCCTCTCCCTCTCTCCCTCTCTGTCTCTCTCCGTCCCTCCCTCTGTCTCTCTGTCCTTCTGTCTCTCTCTCTCTCTCTCTGTCTCTATCTTTCCCTCCCTCTGTCTCTCCCTCTCTCCCTCTCCCTCTCTCCTCTCTGTGTCTCTCTGTCTCTGTCTGTCTGTCTGTCTTTGCCACGCAGTGATGTCTCTAAGAGAGCAAAGTGCAACCGCCCCGGCCGAGTCAGCGCCCTGGCTTTGCCACCCACTACCCATGAGAGCCAAGCAAGGGACCCAACTTGGCCCTGCCTCAGTTTCCCCAGCCGTAAAGCAGGGATGATAATAATTTCCTTCCTCCGGGGCTGTTGTGAGCAACCCAGAGCGTAGTGCTCGGGAGGCCCTCGGCTCAGTGCCCAGCGCGAAGTAGGATCACACACGCGCTGGCTGCAGTCACCTTCGCCGCGACCGAGGTCCTGACTCGCCTTTGCCTGGATCCTCTCACTGAGAGAAGATCTTCCTTTGCCCTCCCGTGGCGCCGGGGGCGGGGGGCGGGGGGACTGGGGAGGGGAAGGCCGTCCTCTGGGGAGCCCCACGTGGGGAGCGGTGGGGTGAGCCTGACCCGCGGCCCCTGGGATCCGTGCGTCCCCCGTCCCACAGACAGCCTTCTGTGTTTATCGACTCCAGTGTTCTCGGAGAAAAACTTCCTTCATCTTCGGCAAAATGAGAAAAGCAAAGGACAAGCCAGCGAGGTTTCCTCTAAGTTAAGTTTTTGACTCCTAAGTCAAAAAAAGATTTGTTTAATTTTATTTATTTCTTTTGAAATCTACATCCAAGTTAGTTAGCATGTAGTGCAATAACGATTTCAGGAGTAGAATCTAGAGATTCATCCCCTGTGTATGACACCCAGTGCTCGTCCCAACGCATGTCCTCCTTCAGGACCCTGACCCATGCAGCCCATCCCCCCACCCCCAACCCCAAGCCCTCAGCTCGCTCTCTGTATTCAAGAGGCGCTTATGTGGTGTCCCCTTCCTTGTTTTTATATTACAGTTGAAAAATTTCTTTAAAGGACTGTCTTTTACTTGAAGCTTCTGGCCTTCCTTCATTTCTGCCATCAAGCGTGTTTACTCTTCGATGATACCATAGAGACGACGAATGCTCACTTGTTAGTTGGTGCGTTGGTGGCCTTACCTGGTGGAACAGAAAGTCGGAATCCAATGTCGGCCCCAGATTTTTGGAAATCTCCCTCATCGGTGGAATCTTAAAGCCTGGGAATCACCGCTTACGAGATATTTTCGGACACGTAACCTTACTCCAGCTTCCCATTTCGCAGAGAACAACACTGAGCTTCTGGGAGGTTTTTGCGCCTTCGCTGAGGCCACGAAGGAAAACGGTGGAATTCACTGCATCACTGGCCCACGATGACTGACCTGGCACTTCTCTTCTAAAAAGATATTATTAGTGTTTCTTTAGAGGGAGAGGGAGAGCACATGGGGGGTGGATGGGGCAGAGAGAGAGGAGAGAGAGAGAATCCCAGGCAGGCTCTGCGCTGCCGGCACAGAGCCCAACGTGGGGCTCGACCCCACGACCTGCGAGATCATGACCGGAGCCGAAATCGAGAGTGGGACACTTAACCCACTGAGCCTCCCGGGTGCCCCAAGCTGGCATTGCTTGTTGGCTATCTATCCAGCCTTTCCACAAGTCTGGAAACTCGCTTCCTCCAGGAGGCCCTCTTGGCTTACACCATTCTATCTTTTGTCCAGGCGCCTCTGAACGTAGGGCTCCTGCCTGCGCTCAACCAGCTGGTGAGCGTCACTCTGCCATGGTTTCCAGGCGACCCCGGGTTCATGTTCTCTGGGTGACAAACGCTCCCCCTGTAGGAACTGCCTGATTCTCCTTCGGGACCCACCCGGCCAGCCCTTGTGCTCCTCGCTTCAGGGCAGCAATCCATCTAAAGTGGGCTCGTCTTAGTCTCCTCCTGGGGGTTCGGCGGATGCCCCTTCTCCCGGCACCCTCCGGACTGGTGGTGCCGTCGCCGGCATCCCATCTTCCAGATGAGAAGACTGAGCTCCTAGACTCTAGGTCCTAGCCCAGGGTTCGGTCACCGCGTTCCACGCGGCCTCGTGTTTCTGGAGGCCTGGCGCGTTCTGGTTCCCCTCGGATGGGTAGATTGCAACCAGGATCGGACCCCACTGTATTTACTGCGGAAACATGTCACTGAGCAAAACGGATAAAAATCCCTGCCCTCACGAAGCTGACGTTCTAGGGAAGGTGGGAGACGGACGTAAACAGTAGGCAAATGCACGAGGAAATGACACAGGACATTGGAAGGTGGCGAGTGTCATAGAAAGGAGGGAGAACAGGTGGAAAAGGGGGGAAGGGAGCGTTGAGGGGGTGAAGCGGGTCACGGCTTGGAGCAGTGTGGCCACAGGGGATGCGGATTTCCTGTTTCCGACCGAAGCACTCAGAAGATTCTAGAAGACGTATCATCCCCTACCCCCAACCCCAGCTTGGGCTCTGATGGAGAAGCTACCTGCCTGTCACTGCAGCTGGGCTCCAAGGATGCTACTGGGAGCTTGGAAGGGGGCTGACCCTCTGGAGGCTAAGCCGAACCCGGCATCACCCAGTCCCTGGGGAGGGGGCGCAAGCTTGGGCGTCGGCAGTCAACACTTCCAGCAACCGGGAGTGGGGGTGTCGGCCCCGAGGGGAAGGTGGGCGGCTCGCGCGGCACCCAGCGCAGGGGAGGATGCTCGGAAAGTTCTGGCGGAGCGCCCGGCCCGAGAAGGATGCCGAACACGTGGGGCCTGCCTGTGTTCTGGACGGGGGTGGTCTCTCCTGCCTGCGACAGTTTCTTTCCTTGGCTTCCAGGACCCCGCGGGCTCTGCCTTCCCTCCCGCCTCCCTGCCACCCACCCCGGGCCCCTCCTCACACACACACACACACCCCCTCCCCACCTCTTAAACGCAGTGCCTCCGGCCTTAGTCCTTGGCCCGCTCATCTCTCCGACCACGCGCGCTCCCATCCATCTCGTGCCTTTAAATACCACTTATAAGCTGAAGACTCTTAAATTTTTATCTCCAGCTTGGACCTCGCGTTGAACTCCAGCCTCGTATATTCAACTGCCTGCTTGCTATCTCCACTTACACGTCTAAGAGACTGGGGGGGGGCCGTGAGGACTTTCCTGTCACACCTCTGGTTGTGGGAGCACCGTGGTTGACATCCGCCGGACCCGGCGCTGTGGTTCCCCCCGGGGCCTCGCGTCCCGTGGGCTCCTCCCAGCCAGCACCTGGGCCTGGTGGGGAGGGGGAGAGAGAGGGTAGGGTGCAGGCAGGTCCCGGTGGGACGTGGGCAACCCTGGTGGGACATTTGGGCTCAAGGACACCCCCAGCCGCCCTGCCACTGGCCTGGCAAGAACATTCCTGTAACCGTGCTGTGGCTGGAGGGTCGTCCTCCCGTCTTCCTTCCTTCCCCGTTTCCTTTCAAAGGTGCCAGGCCTGCGTCCCAGGCTGAGGGTCTTCCCTGCCCCTCATCCTTCACCGGCGTTTCCGCAAGCCTCTCGAACGGCCAGTCCTGTGCCGAAGTCTGCCCCTAGGAGGGCTGAAACTCACGGCGCAGCGTCTCAAATTTCCCACATTCGAAGCCGAATCAACCCGCACCCCCTTCCTCGCCCAAACCCCACTGCTCCCCCAGTGTTCAAATTCATCACAATCCATGGTAATTCTAGCTTTCCAGTTTCTCGGGTCGAAAACCACTGCTGTCTTTGAGATTCTTGTCTTTTCTCCCTTGTCCAGTCCAGCACCGAACCCTGTGGGCGCCCCGCTTCAGACCCTGTCCGGTGGGACCGTGTCCTGCCCTCCCCCGCTCCCGCACCTGCCCACCCAGATTGTCACAAAGCCCTCCTCCCCGGGCTCCCTGCTTCACTCCTGCCCCTCCTCCACCTGCACGCTCCCAGATTCTCTCATCTCCCTCCTGGGTCTTCACCCAGGCCCCACCTTTTCCGGCTTCCCCTGCCCAGCCCCACCCACACCCCCTGTACATGTCACCTGTGCAAGCGGCGGCGTGTACTTAAATTTTTAAATTTGTTTACTGATCCGATTACCACCATTAGAATAGAAGCTCCATGGAGTCAAGATTGGGTCCTTTCCCTCTCTATCCCTGGTCCCCCCGCCCCGCCCCCGCCCCCTCCCGTGCTTGGAGCACGGCAGGTGTTCCGTAAGTACTTGGCCAGGGAGAACGAAGCGTGAACTCACCGAAGCACCTGACCCATCAAGTATTTGATAAATATTGGCTTTCTAAAATTTAGTCGGCTTTCGTTTCATAAAATTCAAGAAAGTGTAGAACAGAAACAAAAACAATCTACGATCCCACACTTTTGATACTCCCCACTGACATTTTTAAAAAGATAAAAATAGTATATGCAGACAGCTAGAAAATCGTCTTAGGTACCAAAAGGCATAGAATGAAGAGAAAGAGGCTTCCTCTTAGACCTCCCACTCCGCTCCCGGCAGCCCCACAAGGTCGCCGTTTCCTTGGGCTGAGAAGGGTCCTGTCCACCGGGGGCAGGTGTGGCCAGAGAAGGGGCCAGAGAGACCCTGGGAAGCAGTAGGAGCGGCTGGGAGCTAGGTTACGGGGGGTGTTTGTTTAAACCTTACCGCCCCCACCCCCCCCCCCCGCCCAGCACATATATAAACAGGATTCTATGACATTGACATTTTATAGCATCGTTGTCTACTCAGAGCCCTTCAGGGAATCCCGGCCGGACTTAGGAGAAAACCCACACTGGTGACAGTGGTCTCCAAGGTTCTGCAAAGTCCAACTCACCAACCCTGTCTCTCCAACCCCTCTCTCTCCGTCCCTCACTACACCCCAGCCACACCGTGGACATTCCTGCCTCAGGGCCTTGGTCCATGCTATTCTCTTCAGCTGGAAAGCCTTCTTTCTCTCCAGCAGGTGCCAGCTCCCGTTAACCCGTCTGGTCTCAGCTCGGATCCACGGTTCTCACACTTAAGGAAATACCAGGCTCACCTGGAGAGCTTCAGTAGCTTGGCCTTGGCCCTGGAGTTTCTGATTCAGTAGTTCTGTTGTGGCCTGAGAATTTGCTTGCTTGCTTTCTTTTTTTTTTTTAAATTTTTAACGTTTTATTTATTTTTGAGAGAGACAGAGAGTGAGCGGGGGAGGGGCAGAGAGAGAGAGGGAGACACAGAATCCGAAGCAGGCTCCAGGCTCTGAGCTGTCAGCACAGAGCCTGATGCGGGGCTCGAACTCACGAACCGAGAGATCATGACCTGAGCCGAAGTCGGCCGCTTAACTGACTGAGCCACCCAGGCGCCCTGAGAATTTGCTGACGAGTTCCTTGCTGCTGCTGCCACTGCTGTAGAGACCCTACTTTGAGAACCACTGGATTCAATGATGCTTTTTTTTTTTTAAGATGCTGGCTCCCACAAGTCCCCCCTCCCCCACCTTTCTAAATTAAGGCTTCTTGTAGCACCCTCTGCTTTTTCTTCACACCACTTCCCACAAATTTTTAATTATACGTTTATTTGTGTTTAATGAAGTTCTTCTAATCGAGATTGCGCCGAAGCGAGGATTTGGGTTTCGCTCCTGCATCCTTTCTCGTAGCAAAACAACCACAAAGACCTATAAGCAGATATTGTACAAAGTTAGTCTCTGGCCTCCAGGAGGGAGGAAATGAATATTTATTGGACACTATGAATCGCACCATAACAGAGACTTTCAGAATAATAGTGACCCCCGGTGACCACCCTTTATCGAGCACGTACTCTGTGCCAGCTGATGCCTGGGCAAGGATTTATGATTGTTTTGTTAATTTCTATACCCCCCGTGGTGACGCTTAATAAATAAATGGATTACTGAGTGAAAATATACAAGTGCCCGGCATGGGGCATCTTTCCCGGAGAATGGGGAGGCGTTCATCCCGGGACTGATGTTACAGCCCGTTCTCCCATCCGGGAGCCTCTGGGAGGGCTTAGGAGGCTGGAATCCTTCGCGATCTCAAACCTGCTCCCACTTCTCCGGAAAGATTGACAAGACCCCTGGGAGCCGAGCGTCTCCTGCAGAAGCGGCCGGGAAGACAGCGACGCCTTCCCTCCGCTGCCTTTCACCACGACAAAATAATAATAAAGAAAGGTGGGGGGAAATCCCTAGGCTGGTTTATTTCCATTAAATGCAAAGCAGGAAAGAACACGGAGATCAAAGCGAGGCCAAAAAGAAGGAGACAGGAAAATAAAAGGAGGGGGACCCAGAGGCGGGAAGGGAGGAGGTGGAGAGAGAAAGTGCGGGGGGTGGGGTGGTTATCCGCCCTGGAAATTGGCTCTCCCCTTCCTAGGCGTCCACGGGCTACCTGGCAAATCAATTGATTACATCTGTAGGCAGAGTTGCCTTTTTATTTCACACCAATTTCCACGGGCAGCGGAAGATAAAAATGGAAGAGACGGGGTGAATGGGAGAAGGTGATTGAAATGTTGGTGCGAGCGGATGGTGCTGGGAAGGAGGTGACCGGACCGGCAGCCGCAGGAGATTGCTGGAGAGGGCCGCCTGGGCCATGGGGGTCTCCCCACTCTTTTATTCTGTTCTTTTTTTTCTCTTGCTCTTTGGTTTTTGAGAACAGCGGGCATGCCCCAGGCCCCAAGGAGGCACTGGTCCGCTTCCCTGCCCCACGACCCCACTGCAGATTCTTTCCCTGACCCCAGAATCGAGGGACCTGAAGTGGATCCAGTCTCTTCTGCTCCTGGAGCCCCAGTCTCCCCACTTAGGGTACGGCGATAATCACTCACTGGGCCGTGATGCTGGGGAGCACTAGCCGGTGAGAAGTTTGAGATGTGCTTTGCCAAGGAAAGCCCGCAAAGCAGGCTTCGTGGTCTGAGCAAATAAAGATCAAATACCGGTCAACATGAAAGAACGGCCCCTTCTGAGAGGGGTGCACCTTGGAACAGACTGGCCTGGGCTCCTGGGGGCTTGGCTCACTGCTGTTCGCCTGGAAAGGTCCTTCACCCAGCCAGACATCGGAGCCACGTCTTCAAAGGCCAGGTGGCCAGTGGTGGGGAGCCGTGTCCCTGAAACCCTTTGTCTTAAGGCTCCTCTCTGGGGGTGCTGGGGAGTGGGGCCCAGGAAAAACCCCTCCAAATCCCAAGACACCGTTCCCCACAGGATCGTAGGCGAAGGGGGAGGCAGAAAGCCACCCCTCCTGGCTTTCTTCTCTCCCATCCCAGACCCCCTGGGAACACGGGTTTGCATGCAACACGGCCGTTGATGCGGATATAAGCGGAGTCAGAGGTGGGACTGGAGGGCGGGATGCTGGCTTTGCCATCTCAGCGAAGGGGGTTCATGTGCGCCAGGTCGTTGGGGAGGCTCTGCTCCCTGTAGGCGGTGTCCTGGGCTGCTGAGGGCTGTGTCCCTGAAGGAGAAGGTTGCACGGGGGAGAAGGCCCTGAGATATGTGTTATCCATCCAGGGGTCTGTAGCTTCTCGGGACCGGGGGCTCAGCATCCCCGGGGGCTCTTTGCAATCAAGACCCAGAACGCCAGGGCTGAAAAGGGCCTTATCGATGGACCCGTTGCAGACAAGACCAATAAGGTCTGGAAGGCGACACGTCGCAGGGTGTGTACCGAGCCGGTTAGAGGCAGAGAGGAGGCTGGACTCTGGGTTTGCCGACTCCTGTTCTGGGGCTTTCCGTGTGCCTGTTTGGCAGGGAAGGAACTATGCAAGGGATATACCTTTCAGAAAAGCAAGTCTAATGTGGAGGCCCGTATTCACCGGCCGCGGTGAGCTTGGCTTCTAGGGCAAGACGGAAAAATGACAATTACCTTTGCCTCATAAGCTCAGAGTATAAGGTGCTTGGGGAGAAGAGCCCGGAGGTCTGTGAAACACAGATGGAGTTGTGGCTCATGTTTCCTCCTTTTTTTAATGTTTATTTATTTTGACGGAGAGAGAGGGAGAGAGATTGGGAATGATTAGAGGAGAGGCACATGGGGGGCGGGGACAGAGAATCCCAAGCAGGCTCCCTCCCCACTGTTTGCACAGAGCCCGACGCAGGGCTCGAACCCACAAACTGTGAGATCATGACCTGAGCCGGAACCAAGTGTTAGACGCTTAACCAGCTGAGCCGCCCAGGCGCCCCCCGTATTTCCTCCTTATGCCCATTTGCTCCCGGCGCTCAGGACACAGGCTGTCACTCACCGTGCTGGCCTGTCAGCTCCCTGCAGCCACAGCCCACCCTCCCTGGGAGTGCGGGAGGCCGGGGTGGGGTCTGCTTACCCCCGACACCTGCGTGGTACTTACTGTGAGTCCCCTACACACAAGGTGCCCGAGAGGAGGGTCCCGCAGCAGGAAGTTGGGCGAGCGTGTCGGGGCCGCCTCCTCACACCCGTGTGATGGGTCGCATCTCCCAGACATCCTTGGATGTTGCATTTTCCCCTCGTTCTTTCAAAGCCCCTGGGACAATGTATATCCCTGGGGTGGGGGCACCGGTCAGGGGCTCATATCTTTTCATCTGATGTTTTGGGGACAGAGACTAGTCCCCAGCAGAGAACCAGACACAGATAGGAAAGGAAATCGGGGTAGCAATTCTGCTCCCATGGATTGGCCCGGGTTACTGACCGTGGGGGACCCTGATGGTGGCCTGCCCCTCCCTTTTCAGCCCACCCTCTTTGGCCCCCCAAGCAGGAGGAGGTTCTGGGAGTTAAATCCCTAACTGGGGCTCTCGACCTTGAGCTCTCGGTGTTTTGCTGCCTCGTGGAGGCCCCCAGATGGTTGAGGCCCTGGTTGCCCACAGTGGTGACCTGCTCACTCGTTAACACCCCCTTAATTAGCTTTCCTCCCTTCCGTCTTGCCTCCCCACTCTTTCTGTGTGTTTCCTGGAACCACCTCCCAAGTCAACCACTTGCACTCAACTCCTTGCCCATAGGTCTGCTTTTAGAACTCAAGCAAACGCACCAGGCTTCCGAGCTCTGGCTGTCCCGGCCACGTGACATTGGGGCCATGCCCCATAACTTCTGGGAGCCTCTGTTTTCAAATTTGTGAAATGAGGGTTAATGCTCTATGGTTCTTCGTGAGTCTGTTTCTTAATCATTAAAAAATTGAATTCATTAGGGATCGCCACAGGGCAGGAACGTAGGCTGCGTGCCTTGCATCTGGATCACGAGATTAAAGATGGATATGGCATTATGCAGAAGCAGGGGTCCGGCTGGGTGACACGTTCTAACCAGAGCTGGGAATCAGAGAAAGGGAAGATGTAGTCAGGGGAGGCTTCCTGGGAGAGGGGGTTTTGAGAGGGGCCACAAAGTGGGGTGACTCCAAGGAGGTTGGGGCCCACAGCGGGGAGGCAGAGCACAGAAAGAGGTCTCTAGAGCCACAGTCTGAGGGTGCAGGTCTTGGCATGCCCGTTTTTAAGGGCTCTCTGTTCGTGTCCCCATAAAAATCCATATATTGAAGCCCTAACCCTGCTCTGATGAAGTATTTGGAGGTGGGGCCTTTGGAGGCAGTTAGGTTTACATGGTCACGAGCGTGGGGTCCCCATGATGGGACTGGTCCCGTTCTCAGAGGAGACAGCGAGACGACAGGGGTCTGCACACCAGGAGGAGAGCCCTCACCAGGATCCGAGTCTGCCGGCACCTTGATCTTAGACTCCCCAGCCTCCAGCGCAGTGAGAGATGAACGTTGGTGGTTTCAGCCCCCGTCCCTGGTATTTTGTTACAGCCACGCGAGCTGACTGACACGCGTGTAACAGAGATTTCTCACTCCTGGGCGAACGGCACCAGACCACGGGCTGTTACACGCATTGCTATCTGGTAGGGGTTGGGATGGTGTGAATATTTCTTTTATGCTTAAAAAAATTCGTAACGTTTATTTATTTTGAGAGACAGACAGAGTGAGAGTGAGGAAGGGGCAGAGGCAGAGGGAGACACAGAATCCGAAGCAGGCTCCAGGCTCCGAGTTGTCAGCACAGAGCCCGATGTGGGGCTCGAACTCAGGAACCGTGAGATGGTGACCTGAGCCGAAGTCGGATGCTGAACCGACTGAGCCCCTCAGGTGCCCCTGGATGTTTCTTTTTTAATGACTATCCATAATTTTCCAGAAAGTCAGGACATCGGAACATACGGATAATTTAGCTAAAAAGACACTATCCATCCACTTCCTAAAAAGACACTTCCCATCTCATCCTGTCCCATCCTGTCTCTCCTGTGCCTGAAGGGACATCTGTCATGCGAAGGGATTCTGGAGACCGGTCCCCTCGGCACAGCCAGCTGGCACAGGCTCTCGTCACAGGAACCTCAGAACCAGGAGATCTTGGGCCTAAAACCATGGTCTCAGAGGCTCCGATGATGGAAACGACTTAGACAGTCCTGTTCCTAGAAGGAACAGGAGATGCCACTTTCGGTCTCTCTGGCCTGAGCAAGGACTGTCTGGGTAAACTGCTCTCCCGGGCTTTTCGGGCTGGGGGTCAGTCCTACCGGTTCAGCGGCGGCCCCGTGGGACACATGACTTTTGGGTCAACCTTAAGCTGGGCTGTCTCCAGTGTGTTTTGACATTGGCCTCCCGGCCCCTTTGACAGGCAGTCAACAGAGCCACCGAGAAGGGCACAGGTCCCATAGCCAAGCAGCCTGGTGAAAATCCGCCTGCTACCTTCTAGCTGGGTGACCTGGGAAGGCTTCTTAACAGCTCGGTGCCTCCGTTTCCCCACCTGAAGCAAGGCTTCAGGCAAGGCCGAGAATAGCGGCTGTCTTGGGGTTGCTGTGGTGACAGAGGGGCTGTGTGTGTATGTGGGTGTGTGTGTGACACGCTGAGGCTGTCACCGGGTACGTAGGGAACACGAACAATTGTTAGCCCTAACTATCACCCCCAGCCATCTATTCTTACAGGAAATGGGGGATCTGGTGTTCAGGATGGGGCTCCCCAGGACCTGGGTTCTGGGGGGAACTTTCAGACTCAGAGTGAAGGGTCAAAGGCCAACTGCCTGAGGACAGGCCCAGTCTACTCTGGCCGTGCACTTTCTAGAAGACATATCAGAGAGCGCAGAAGTAAGATTCGTGGCTGAGTCCTGAACCGTTGTCCTGGCCCCCCGTCGGCCAGCGGTGGCCTCTCCCCACAGGGCTGGGTCCCTGTCTTACGCTCAGGTCTAGGAAAGGACCTGACTGGGCAGGCGCTGCCCGGTTCCCACCCAGGGAAGGTGTAGCGGTTGCTGTCCAGGCAGCCCTCCCGTCTTTCCCTCCTTCTCTCCTTCTCTGTATGTGTCCCCACAGAGGAAGCCGGGCTGGGAGGTCTAATACCGCCTGGTTAATGGCTTATAGATCGTCGGTGCATCGGGCCCGATGGAAGTGCCTGTTAAGCTTGGCATTGAGGGCCTGACTCAAATGGCCCGAGACAGATTTATGGCTATCTTCCAGGCCAGGGAAGTGCTCCCAACAGGACTCCAGACTCCCACGCACCGGGAAAACCTGCAACAACGGAGAGAGCCTTCTGGGGAGCGTACCGCGCCCCGGCGCTGCCGCGGAGACCCACGGCCTGGCCTGGGGTGGGGGCACCCTGTGGGACTCAGGATGGAATTGCCCGGGTGGGCACTGGGGTCTCCGCAAAGGACAGATGTCCTCCTTCGCCTAGAAACAAGTCCAGGAAGACCAACTAATTAGCACTCGTTTGGAAAGAGGCCAGACCCATCTAGTGACGAATAATAAATCCTGAATTATGTTTTAAAACAGGGTTTTACCACTTTCAAGTAAATAAACCGCAACAGACCCCTGTAGAAAGTACCCAGTGTGTGCGCGTGCGCGCCCGTGAGAGAGAGAGACAGAGAGAGAGAGACCTTATCCTTGTCCTGAAGGAATTCGCAATACGCTCTCGAATGGGTGATAGACAATTGTATTACCTGGCATTTAGTAAAATTAAATTACCAAAATAGCAGAACGAAGGTTCTTAGGGACCTACTAGAAGGAACAGATGAAGGAGGTGTAATTGCCCTTCGTATTTGTGTGCAAACTGGCACTTTGGCTGGGCTTGCGCGCACTCGCTCTTGCCTGCGGGTGAAACGCGTTTAGGCCTCAGGCCTTCCTCTGTTGCTTTGCCGTCCTATCTCCTAACCCTGGCGGCGAACTTGCAGCCTGCCAAGGCTGCTGGGAGGGGGGCGGGGGGGCTGCAGATCTGCTGGTCCCTCAGGGGACAGATGGGGCTCTCGGATGCATGTGTTTGGGGGGCGTAAACCCTGTCCTTGCGTTAGGAGGCTGGATTTTCCCAACCTGGAGAAAATTGCTAAAATCTCAGGGACAGGCTCGCTGTCTTCATACGTCTTCCAGAGCTGGGGTCCTCCCTTCTCTTGGGCCCTTTAAGAACCTCCCGGCATTCACCTCCAAGGAGGAGGTTTGGCATTCCCATCTCCTTGGCCGGCAAATTGTAAATTTGGATATGGGCGGAAAATATAGTGACATCAAGGTTATGCAGTCCCGCGCTGACAAGATGGATAGCCCTCAGCACTCTGGCGTTTCTCTGTCTCCTTTTGGATTCTTCTCTCTCCACTTCTTTTTCTTTTAACCCTTTTTTTTTTTTTTAAAGAAAACATTTTTAGAGACTTTAATAACTGTGGAAGGGTGCTGTAAGGCGGGCAGGGAAATCGATCATTTTTATTCGGTTGTGCGCGATAAAATGTAAGTTTGGGCAATAAATCTTCTTACCTTGAGGGGAAAGAGCAGCCTGCCCGGCCATTAACACGACTCCCGTTTCGGAGATTTTAATGAATGGATGAAACCAAGGTCTGTGTAATTGATCACGATGGCTCCCACCTCCCCGTGGGGGACTCTGGGTTCCAGACTCAGGCTCTGCCCCGGGGGATGGGGCTTCACTTTTTTCTCGAGTTCAGGCAACTTCTGGTTGCCTCTCTCTCTCCCTCTACTGGGTATGAGCATCCTATCATTTCTCAAACAACGACTCCTCAGATACTTATAAAGCATCCTCTTGTGCCGAGACCCATGCTTCGCACCAAGGAAGGTACAAATGCGTATGTCGGAGCCCCTACTCTGGAGCAAGTTGTCCCTAAGAAAGACTCCTCACCAGGATCTGGGCAGGGCCCGGGGCGGGGAGGGGTGGTGAGTGATGGCGTGGCAGGTGCTGGAGGAAGGGCATTTGGTGACTCAGAGAAGGCCGCTGGGGAGGAAGGGAACTGGAATCCTTGTACTTTCTTGGAGGTTTTGGGTAGTTTCTTGGGGTTTGGTCTGAAGCCCAAATCCTCCCCTTCGTGATGGGAATATGGCAGGGCAGAGCGAACTCCCTGGGTTCCCAGCCTAAGTCACCCCCTGCCCCCGCCGTGTCTATAGACGTTGAGAACTTTCGGTGGGCCCTCTCCCCCACCGACTCGCTAGCTGCTTCTCCACAGTGCTGGTCCCCTGGGAGCACGGCAGTGGATGAGACAAGGGTCTTGGTATTGGCCATGGGACACAATTTCGGGGGCCAGACATGGTAACAACCCTCTCTTGGTCTTTGCTCCCAGCATCCTACAAGGAAAGGCAGGGATGCTGCCCCAGTCAGCTCCAACCGCTGCGTAACAAGACACCGGGGGCTCAAAGCACAGCTCTGGAGACTGGGAAGTCCAAGTTCGAGATGCCGGTAGATCTGGTTCCTGGCGAAGGCTCGCCTCCTGGCTTTCAGACACCTGCCTCCTTGCCGCGCCCTCACATGGCAGAGAGAGAGAAAGTTCTCTGATCTCCCTTCCATTCTCATAAGACTCCCATCAGAGGACCCCACCCTCAGGACCATCTAAACGAATTAGCTCCCCAAGGCTCAGCTCCAAACACCATCACACTGGAAGGTTAGGGCTTCCACATCTGAATTTGGGGGGCGGGTGCCCACACATTCAGCCCACACAGACACTGTGGAGTCAGGCTCTAGTTTCTGCTTTCTTCGTGGGGAGGTCAGTGGGTGGGAGTCTAGAAAGTGTGAGGCGTGTGTATGGGAAGGATGGGGAGAGACTTCCGCTGCCGAGTAGGGAACGCCTACCCCCTGCTCCTGCCTCACCGAGCCCACAGCCAGAGCTCAGGAGGGTTTAGGGAACGCCACCCCAGCACCCATAACCCAGGGCATCTACCTCAAGTCCTCAGCTCTCTGTCAGCTACCCTCCTCTCCGGACCCTTCCCAGACAGGGTCCCTCCAGCCCTGTCTTTCTCCCTGTGGCTCCCAGTGCTCTGGACTCGACCGGAGTGCCTTCAACATCCTAGGTGCGTGCGTGGCTCTGTAAACAAAGACAGGGCATCCAATTACTGTGGAAACAACCTGTTCCTGTCTGCGGACCAGACTAGTGCTGTTCGCCGAGGGCACCACTACTGATGGATGTGGACTTTCCCCTCCAAGCCCCACCATGATTCATGATGCGTGAGTGGGGAAGGCTTTCTTCACCCAGGACCCGCGTGCACAGAATCCCATTTAACCCTGCACGTGGCTGGTAACGCGACTCCTGTTCTAAAGGTGAGAAAACCGGGGCTGGGAGAGGCGAGTATTTACCCACCTCTCCCAACTTTAAGCGGTGGAGCCAAGATTTGAGGTCAGGTCAGCTTTTCCAAGAGCCTGAGCCCTTCCTAATACATCGAGGTGGGCCCTGTGTGGGGACCCCTGCTTTGGCGGGTCCCCCATCCTCCCCAATCCAGAACTGCCCTCAGGCAGCAAACATGAGAGAATAGAAAAGGCTGGTCGTGATTACATGTAGACGGAACCGAGGGAAACCTCCAGCTCTTCCTGCAGTCGGATTGGTGGGTCAGTCCGACATCTTGAAAAAAAATGGCGCTGACTAAACTCTTCCAATGGACACTCCGGCTTTTAAAGATTCTGCATCAAAGACAAGTCAGGGGCATCAGGGCTGGAGTGTAACCCAGGAATATTTTGGTGACTGAGAAACTCCCCTGTGGGAACAAAGCGAGTATCGATTGCTAGAGATTCAGGTGAATAAACTATAGTACATTTACACACTACTGCAAACAATTAATTGAAGCTATACCAAAGGATTTAGAACTTCCCTGGGGCATTGCTGAGTAAGAAAACTGAGACACAAGCAACTGAATATCATAGAATTCAGTAAAACCAACAACGACAAGAGGCTACCTGTACCTGTATAATAAGTATATATATGTATGTATGCATGAGAAATTATATACATATATGCATGTATGCACAGGTCAGTGTACGTGATTTTACAGAAAAATGCGGAAGGACCCCTCCTGGGATATTAGCATGGATCTCCGGTGGTTACGTGGATAGAGGAGAGAGAGAGGGAAAGGAAAATTGGACTAACAAGGCAAAGAAAAATAAGAGTAAACACACACACACACACACGCACACACGCACACACACGCACGCATATGACATTATTTATGCAATTACA